>LPNX010300025.1:245746-262948 GCA_001517045.1 Pseudotsuga menziesii
AGGGTGATGCATATGGGGAGGACTTGAAGGAGGAGGATTGGAAGAAGGGGGATATTAAGGTGGAGGAGGATGGAGGAGGAAGGTAGGGATGGAGGGAGAGTGAGGAAGAGGAGAAAAGGGTGGTGGGAGAATGGGAAGAGGAGGTGGTGGGGAAGGAGGAGGAGGAGATGGTCAAAAAGGAAGTGGAGGAGGAGGAGGGTGATGTGGAAGTAGTGGTGGAGGGGGATGCATATGGGGAGGACTTAAAGGAGGCAAAGGATGAAGGGGAGGTTTTGGAGAAGGGGGGAAAGAAGGGAAAGGAGGAGGAGTAAGGTTAGGAGGGGGAAGAAAAGGCATGAAAGAAGGTTGGGGAGGGGGAGGAGGAAGGTGTCATAGGAGGTGGAGGAGGGGGAGAAGGCATGGGAGAAGGAGTTGGTTGAGGAGGAGAAAGAGGAGAAGGAGGGGCATGAGGGGAAAAAGGGGTAGGAGGGGCAGGAGGAGGAGGGGGAGGAGGAGGGGCATGAGGGAGACGAGGCAAAGGAGGAGGAGGAGGGGCATGAGGGAGACGAGGCAAAGGAGGAGGAGGAGGGGGAGGGGGATGGTGGGGAGGCACATGGGATAAGAAGGGGGGAGGAGTAGGAGAGGTGGGGAAGAAGGGGAGGTAGACAGGGAGGAGGGGATGAGGGGGAGGAAGAGGATGAGGAAGGGGAGTAGGAGGAGGATAAGGGTGTGGGAATTGGAGGGGAAGTGAGAGAAGGAGGGGGGAAGGAGGAACTGACAGATGGTTAGAGGGTGAGAGAGTGGGACAATAACAGTGGCAGAGGAAGGATTTAGGGAAATGAAGAATGGTCAAGGATGGTTACACAAAGGGATAGAGATGAAGGATTGTGTGTGTGTGTGTAAGAGAGAGAGAGAGAAGGATATTAAGGAATAGAGAGAAATATTGAGAGATGAAGGCCTGAACCACTGGATGGATTTCACGAGTGAGAGAGAGGGATGCATGGTTAGAGAGGGAAGTGGGAGAGAGAGAGGGTTGATGAATTCTTTTAGAGGTAGAGCCATGGTGAAGGAGACAAATATCGATGGTTAGATAGAGAGAGGAAGAGAGGGAAGGAATTTGGGGAGAGAGAGAATGGGTTGGAGAGAGGCGGTAGAGGGAGAATGTGAGGGAGGGAGCAAGTGAGAGGATGGAACACATGGAGGTAGAAGAATAGGGAGAGAGAGAGGGGGGAAGAGAGAAATGGTTTTAGCAGGAGGAAGGCGTAACAAAGGATGGTTTTTAGAGCAAAGGAAGGGGGAGAGAGAGGGGGTTAATGAATGGAAAAGGCATGGTGAAGTAGAGAAATATTGATGGTTAGATAGAGAGAGGAAGAGAGGGAAAGAATTTACAGGGGGAGAGAAGGGGGTGAAGAGAGTAGGTAGGGGGAGAAAGTGAGGAATGGAGTGAGTGATAGGATGGAACACATGGAGCTAGAAAGAGAGAAAGGGTTTTAGCGGGAGGGAAGAGTAATAAAGGGAGGTTTTTATAGGAAGGGAAGGGGGAGAGAGAGAGGGTTGATGGATGGTTTTATTCATGGCCTGTGTGTGCAGGGTTTCTTTTTGTGATGTGAGGGTGACTAAAACCTTTCCCGAGTAGACCCCTCTTGAACTAGTAAGACCCAGTGTTTCCTTGCATGGCCCAAGCTAGGTATTCGTTGTGTTTTTTCCATTGCGTTGGGTTGTCCACCTAATACTCTATTTTGGAAGGTGGAAGTAATTTTATCGCTTGGTAGAATGTCTTAATGCACTGGTATTTTTATTACCCTGAAGTCTTTAGAGCCTATGCTACTTCTGTACTAATTTTGTGGTTGAAAAACCTTAATATTGTTGTATATATACCCATGAGGGTTTGATATTGGTAATTTGATTTATCTACTACGTAATTTCCAAAATACTTGGCTTATGGAGTTTCCTTTTTTTTAACGACTGTCACCATCTTTGCATAAAAAATATAGGGTTGTAAATATATCAGTTACATTATTTAGTTTTAATAGTCCCAAAAGGATTTATAACTCATTTGTTTTTAAGGCATTCTGGAATTGTATTTAGATAAGTACAGACTTCGAGTGAGTCTATCCAATCAGGGATTTGAATGTTTTAAATTTAATTTCAATATTTTAAAGAAGAAGTGGTTGCAGGTGTTTACCTTATTTATTTTGAAAAAGGGTGTAGAATCCTCTCTAAGCTCGGTTTGATATATATATGTGTGTGTGTGTGTGTGTGTGTGTGTGTGTGTCAGACTTAGCTGGATGTTGTTTTTCTTAGGATATAATATAAATCGTTTCTCATAGCACACAGTGTTGTAGCCTTGGATGATATCATTTTTATTTATTTTCAAGACAAAGTTTACTATTCTTCTATTTTGATAAAAGACAAGAATAATAGGCTTTGATACCCTTTCCGAGAGTGTTTTATCAAAATGATTCCAAGGTTGTTTTATTTAAACCCTTATGCAACAAAATTTTAAACCATTACCAACTCCGTGTATTATAAATATATGTTCTTTAGTGGCATCAAGGCCGTAAGATTACAGTTTTACTCTAAGGTTCGGGCTAGAAAGGCTCTATAGAAATTTCTTGTTGGCTAAAAGGAATTAGTCTGGAAATTTTTTTTGGGAAGAGCCCGAGAGGGTTCCCTGTCTAAGATGCGTTAAAGATCTACATATGTTCGAAGAGTCTTTTAAATAATTGTCCAGTCTTAAATACCATTTTACTATTCAGTCAATATTGTTTAGGTTTTAAAATAAAGAAAATATCACTTAATCAAAAAGTTCTCCAAGCTGTTTGAAGGGTTTGGAGACGAAAGGTAAAATAGGATCTAGTTATAAAATCCCTAATACTATTACTTCTCATTTACAAAATATTATAGGGTTTTGTCCTTACTGTTTAGTTAATCATAAAATCCATGAAACTATTGGAAATACTATCCTTTTTTTTAGACTGTAACAGGGGGAAGATTAATTATAGACTGGTGAAAAAGACACCGAGTGCTGTAATACATCAAAAACTGGATTTAAAAGCTCATGAGTAGATTGAAAATCTCATGAAGTCCACAGTGACCTGCTAAGCCCAAAGGCTCAAAAAATTGAAGCTAACATAACAACAAATAGTAATAAGGAAGAGAATAGAGGGGAGTAGGACTATTTAAATTTCTCCATAATCTTATTAACTGCTGTCTCCAATGCTGTAATTCGATTCCCAAAGTCTCCTGTGAAATTGGCCGCATCTTTGAATTGAGAGAAGACTACATCTTTATAGTAATTCATCTGTCCTTTGGAGTCCATGAGATCAGTCTTGAGAGAATGCAGCTCAGTAGAGAAATTCTTCCAGTGCTGGAGGCCTTCATCGGTGTTGGATTTGATCGATTTTCCTTGTTCATATGTCTTTAACTTGAGAGTATCCAGGGACTGTTGGATGTCGGCAAGTATTTCTTCCACTGTATGCGGATTGGAGGACGACCCTACTGATGCCATGAGATCCGGGGCAAGCTGCGCTAGTGCTACGAGCTGGCTGGTCACGAGAAACCAGTGGAGAAGGCGGTCTCCAGAACCTGCAAAACTCAGAGCTCTTGAAGAACGTTCTTGGGGATGCTAGCAAAGGGGAGTGAGAGGCCCGATATAAGGAGGGGAGGGATCACGAGAAGGGGATGGAGAATATTTGTTGTACATACAAATATCCAAGCACTCAATGCTGTACCGAGGAAGTGACTTAAAGGTTCAAGAGAAAAACGAAAATGCAACCCATGCCGGTCCTGAAGATATACTGCAGAGAGAATCTCTGACAGAGTCAATTTAGGGAATATTGCAGAGAGAATCTCTGCCATTTACAACCAGAACGTTTCTGTCCATCATAGCGGCCTTGTTGGCCTCCAGGTCCGCTTGATCATTGAGTCCATGAAGGATGTGGAAGAAACTGATTTCTTTGAACTTTGAGGCTAACAAAAGGATTTTTTTAAGGATAGAGATTAAGAAGATATTGGAAGGCAAATTTTTGGATCTCAGGGCTTGGATGATTAGTTTCGAATCGCGAAACACCACAAGAGAGTCTAAGTTTCTCTCATGGGCTTGCTTGAGGCCTTGCCAAAGTGCCAGCACCTCTGCCTTGTTGTTGGTCATTGAACCTAGCCCCCAAGCATAGGTGACTAAGTCAGAGTTCTTACCCGAAAAGAGGACCCCTCCTCCTCATGCTATCCCTGGATTGCCTTTTGAGGCTCCATCAAAAAATAGGGTGCTTTCTTTTAATTTATAAATCCACATTAGGAATTCATTTTCTTCGAGGCGGATTTCCCAATTAGTAGTTTTTGAGATGGGAGCATTGGGAATGGGCTCAGGATGTCTGAATTGAGACATCCATCTTCTCTCTTAGGGATCCAAGTCTCTGGAATTCTTAAGCTTTCTTTTGGATATCGATAGCTCCCCCAGGAGGGATTTGCACTTGATTGCAATCTTGATGCTTGAATTTTCCTCATCCCTGAAGATTCGGTTATTACGCTCCAGCCAGATCTTCCAGCAGATAGCTTTGGGGGCCCAAATCCAAATTGATTTCAGAAGGTATTTTTTATGGAGATCAAAGGGAGAGCTGGAGGCCCAGGCGACAAATAGGTCAGGGATGTTTTGGGGATAGTGAGATCCTCAAGGTTTAGGAGGAGGACCTCCGACCAGATTTCTTGGGAGAAGGGACAAGTTATCAGGAGATGATTCATTGTCTCTTCAGTAGAACATCATAGAGGACATCTTGACGGACCTTCCATGCCTCTATTTTTTAAATTTTCCCCAGTCAGAATACTTTTATGAGTCGCTGTCCAGCAGAAGAAGTCGATCTTGGGCACGAAAGGGTAATTCCAGATAAATTTCAGCTAGCTGGATTGGGAGCAGCGTGAGGCGAGGAAAGGAAGGCACTGTATCCTTCGGCGGCTGAGTAACTGCCTGAGCACTGGCCCCACCCTCTTTTGTCTTGACTATTCTTTGTAGAGGGCTTTTTCCCTTGGAGGTGCTAAATTAAGCAATCCTTTTCATCATTTAGCCAGTGGGGGAGATTGGCAATATGCCAGTCCTTCCAAATGCAGTCTCCATATTTCTCCTAGCTTGAGATGTCCCAAAGAGTATTTATGTTATTGTTTTGAGCCCAGTCCATAATGTTCCTTATCCACGGATTTTGTCCTAAAGGTTGTTCTCCCATGATGGAGTCCTCCCACAGCTTTATTTTCTTTCCGTTTCCAGGGATCCAATGGAGATTTGGTTGGAATAGTGGCAAGACTTTGAGACATAGTTTATAGATGGGAGAGCCTTTCTTACGAAGGATTGGATTATCCAGGCATCGAAGCCTTTCCCCAGTGAAATATTTCTTTCTGAGAACTTTGTTGCTCCAACTATTTCTTCCAGCGACCAGATTCCATAGAGTTTTGGCCCCCATGGCCAATTTTTGTCTTGCCAGATCCCTTACTTGAAGGCCTCCTTCCTTATAAGACATTTGGATTTTATTCCAGCTAACCAGGTGGATTCGATGGAGGTTCCCTTTGCCTCCTTCCCAAAGGAACTTTTTTATCAGCGTCTCCATTTTTTTCAAGATAAAGACTGGAGCGAGCAGAATGGAGGTTTGATAAATTGGGATACTCATGAGCACAGATTTGAGCAGCACTGTTTTTCCTGTTGGATTTAACCAGTTGGAGCCCCAGTTTTGAATTCGATTCTTAAATTTGTCAATGATAGGCGTCCAATGAATTTCTCTCGAGCCTTTCTTAAAGATTGGAGCTCCTAGGTAGGTGAAGGAGTCCCAATCGTGGACAACTTCCATGCCAATCGATCTGGCAATCTCCCCTAGCTCCTTTACTGAGCAATTCCAGCCATAAATCTTGCTCTTCTAGAAATTGATTTTGCTTCTTGAGATTTGATTATAAACTTCAAGCTCTTTCTTAAAATGATTTTCCAAGTAGATGCTAGCTCCACCTAGAAGGATCGTGTCATCCGCGAACTATGCATGATTGATGTTTTTTACCTTTGGGGCCAGCCGGAGACCTGAGAGGAGATTCTTTTGCTTGCTGGAGATTAACTGAAAGCTTAGAACAGGAGCTTGAATTGCATAAAGGAGGGGCGATAAGGGGCATCCTTGCCGGAGCCCTCTGGTCGCTTGGAAAAAGTCAATGGATCTGCCATTTACTAGAGGGGCTATCCACGGGGAGCTGATATAGCCATGCACCTAGTTGATAAAATGCGCAGAGAAACCAAGTTTCTTCATGACTAAGAAGAGGAAGTCATGTCTAACCCTGTCAAAGGCGTTGGCTAGATCCAACTTTATCACCATTCCTTCTTCTTTATTCTGGAAGCTAGAGTGTATAGCCTCTTGGACAAGGAGGATATTGTCTTGGATCTTTCACCCGTTAATGAACCCCCCTTGGTTCTCCGGGATGACTTTGGGGAGGATTTTTTTAAGCCTATTAGCAATATTTTTGGTTATAATCTTGTAGCTTAAGTTGAAAAGGGAGATTGGCCGGAATCTGGAGAAGGAAGAGGCTCCCTTTTCTTTTGTGATTAAAGTGAGAAAAGAAGAATTGGTTCTTCCCCCAATCTTGCAGGTGGTTTGGGAGTGCCTTACCATCCTTAGCAGGTCCAATTTAATAATATCCCAACAACTAATGTAGAAATTGGCAGTAAAACCATCAAGGCCAGGGGTGCTGTCAGGCTTCATTCTGAACAGGGCTCTTTTTAGTTCTTTTAAGGAGATGGGGGAAGAAAGGAGGAGGTTATCAGCTTCCTGAATCATGGGAGGAATGAGGTTGAAAGGATGGTCCATAGGGTTTAAAGGGGCGTCCTCAGGAGCAGAAAAGAGATCTTTGAAGGTGAGGAAGGCTGCTTTCTTTATTTCTTCAGGGTCTTTTATCAGGGATCCTTGGAAGTTGATTTCATTTACAGCTTTGAAGCTTTTACAAGCTTCAGCTTGTTTGTGGAAATATTTTGTATTTTTGCCCCGCTCTCTAGCCACAAGCTTCTATACTTTTGGCGCTAGAATTCTTCTTCGATCCTACAAGCTTTAAAATAGGACTTTTGAAGCTCTGATTCTTTGGAGAGAGTGCTGCAGGTGATGGGGAGAGAGTCCATCACATGCTGGTGATTTTTGAGGGCTTTTTGGGCTGCAAATCTGAGGGGGGTAGGAGAGGATAAGAGCTTAGCCTAGTTCTTTATATATAATTTAAGCCTCTTTAGTTTCTTCTCCTAGGAGAAGGAGGGGCACCCAGGTATCGGGATAGACCAGGAATTCGAGATTACTTGCTGGAAGTTCTCTTGAAGCAACCAAAGCGGGCTGAAGCGGAAAGGGATGGGGCCAAGAGTGGGGTCAGAGAAAAGATCTAGCAAGATCGGTCTGTGATCCGAGGTGCAGTTGGGGAGGATTTTAGAGGTGGCCAGCAAACCAGCGGTAAGGAAGTCAGAGTGGATGAGGAATCTGTCGAGTCGAGCTGTTATATGACTAGGACCCAGTCTTTTGTTGGACCAGGTAAACTTCCCTCAAGGAGGCTTAATATCCATCAGATCCCAATGGAGGATAATGTCCTCTACCCATTCTCTAGCTTGATCCCTCATTATGGAGCCTCATTTCTTCTCTTCAATGGCCAGCGTGACGTTGAGATCTCCAGCAATGATGATGTTTCTTGGTCTGTGCTGGCTTAGAAACAAATGAAGGGAGCCCCAGCAGTTGCGTTTTCTAGAAAAAAGGTTAGGAACATACATATTAAAGAGAATTACTTGCTGACCGGAGTCCCGGTGGAGAAGACTTGTGAAGATCCAATGATCACTGCATTCCTTATTGACCAATTCAAATTTGGTAGAATCCCAGAAAGTGGCTATTCCTCCTGAAGCCCCTTTTGAGCTTATTGCTATCCCATGGCCCTTTTTCCAGAGGGTGTGACCAGCTTGGTAGAGGATTGAATCCTCCATTTTTGTCTCCTGAATTAACAGAATGTCCAGCTTGTTTATTCTGATGATGTCTTTCAGTGCTTCTTCTTTTGGTTTGGAGCCTAAACCTTTGCAGTTCTAGGAGATGTATCGCATTTAAACTTTTTTGGGTGGGGAGGCCCCCTTGGAGGGTTGGCCTTGCTTGGATCTAGTGCTAATCATGGTTGGCAAAGTTTTTTGAGTTCCTTTGGCTACATCTTTGAAGGACTTCTCTTCTCGGTGCTTTTTTTTATATTTCCTTCCCTTGTTGGACCTTAGAGGTGTTGCATGTGAGCTGCTGGATTCCGATGCTCCTTCATCAGAGAAACCACCTTAGTTGGAGTCTAGATTAGAAGAATCCTCCTCCTGGATGATGACCTTCGAGAGCTCTCCCATGGGGACGGTGGGCGGGGTATCTTCAGATATGACGAGGGTTGGATCTGGGATTGGTTGTTGGGGAACTTCACCAGGGCCGATAGGATCTACCGAGATCGATCTAGCAGCATTTCTTTCTTCTTCGGTTGTTCCTTCTGTTGCCGTGGGTTGCTTTGAGGTAGGCTCCTGAGTGGGGTTGGATGGTAAGATCCTTCCTTCTGTGGTCGCCTCCTTACTGCTTGAGGCTTGCAGCCCGGATCCTGGCCTTTTCTCTTGAGTTTTCGAGGATGCTTTCCCTTTTTTAGGTCTTTGCCATCCTTCTGTTTCGTCCCCTTGCTGATTTTTGGGACAGTTTCTTTGGAAGTGACCATGCTCATGGCAGTGTCTGCATTTGAAGGGCAGCTGCTCGTAATCCAACTGTTGGAAGTGATGCCAATCACCCACTGAGATCTTGATTGCTTCTGGTAGCCCGGCCTCAAGATCCACCTCTACGCAGATTCTAGCACAGGAATATTGTCCCTTGGGATCTACCTTGTCAATGTAGTGGCCAAGCCCATTCCCTATTTTTTCCAGAGATTCAAAGTTCCAGCAGTGCGCTGGAAGATTTGGGAGACGGACCCAAACAGGAACCTCCTTGGGGGAATCTAGATTCGGGTCGAAATCCGGGGTCCAGCGATTGAGATACAGGCCTTGGGATCCCATGAAGTAAGGGACATTCCTGAATATGAGATCTCGATCATCCTTGGAGATGAATTCGAAAATATAGAAACCTCTGCCCACCGGGTAGCAGGTCACACTGTGCTTCAGTTGGGGCCTCTAGTTTCTTTGAATCCAGTCATCTGTGGTTCTGGTGGAGGGCCATAAACCCATGAAATTCTTGACCAGTCCACGTTCCGCCAATGCCAGAGCAATCTTGATGGGTTTTTCTTCTGGCAAGACAATTTCAGGTATTGCATCCAATTTATTTATGGATTTCGGGATCTGAGGGGCTACCAGCTTCTTCCCGGCAATCGATAACAGCCTCCTGAATGCATCTTCATCAAAGATAGAAGGGGAGGGAGGGGATTTCCCTCCCCCAGGAGCAGCCATGGTGGCTGCTGGGTAGCGCACGTAGCAGAAAGCCCTAGCTGAAGGTGCACGCGCGGCCACAAGTCAACGCAGGTCGATAAATAAATAAAAAATCTTTTCATAAATCGGAAATACTATCCTTATTAATAGAGAGGTTTTTTAATTTGATTGATTAGCCACACATTTGGATTATTTAATCCTTAGAGCTGTAACTTCTAAACTGCAAGATAACTGTTTCTGAACAATATGAAATTAAATAGAAATCTTGGGATGAGTGCTATGATTTGTCGATTATCTTGACTTGATATTCCTAGGATAGTGTAAAGATTTAAAAAAACTGAACTTATAAAACTCCTAATATTTAGCATAGATGTTTCCAGTTTTTGTACTTTCAATTACTCTGTAATTTCTTTTATTTGCTTTATGAAAAGTAATTGTTTATATTTAAATTTAGAACTGTAATTTGTATTTTAGATAAATACATATTTTTTGACTAATAGAAGATTAAAAACTGTATATAATTATATATATCATATCTATACGCTATAATAAGAAAAATACACATTTATTCATTCAATATGATAATACGTATTCAACATAATTCTATATCCTCCTATACTAGAGTATGTAACTTTGGTGAGAGGAAAAATACAGGGAATAAATATTTTTCATTTCTAAATCAATGAGCCTCTTTCCAATACTAAATTCTACAATCATAGAACAATTTTATCTATAAATTATAACTTCATTTCAAACAACTTACAGTTTTTTTAAACAAGAATAAATAATGACATAAACAGATTAGATTTGGAATGTGGAAGTGTTACACAGAAATTAGACCAACACCCAAGGGAGACTGTTCCACCCAACCTTTTCCTAAAGTAGCCAAATCACCTGCTTAGGACTCCTGAGCTTTCTCACTACACCACTAGGACGGAGATCTATGCTACACATCATACTTCTGCAACTCAACACTCAATAATGGAGTGAACTGAGCAATTCACTTTAGCTATCCCCTCATCAAATTCATTGTGTTCATGAATTTTCAGTTTGAAGCAATCACAAAGTTCATTCTCTTAGAAATCGGAATGAGTGGTGAGACTCCTGCTCAATTTGAGTGTTTATATAATATTTCTTAGGTCTTTGGGTCCATTTTGGAAATTAATGAGCCAACCATCTCAGTTCCCTCTCTCAGGGAACATGACCAAGTTTTTAGGGATTATGCTCCTGCAACAGCTAGAAACTGAATTCCAGTGCTGCCACTTGTCAATATGCCTTCTACAGCCGCTCCTTCCTCCTAGTGGGCAGTGAACACTCATTTAACAGTCTCCCCTAAATAGGTGTCTCCTTTTATTAATTAATAAAATAAATAATTCTTCAATTATAGTCATCCTTGACCCACTTGGTCATAAACTTTACAATAAACATTAACATAATGTTTTTGCTGAAATACATAATAAATATTTATTTTTCAGCTTTTGGTATGTTACAAGGATAATATCGATTTATTTATCCTTTATAGTTGCATATATAGATTTAATAAAAAAATATATATATTTTGAATTTATGGACATGTTACAACACCAACGCTTGGGAAACAAATGTGGAGAAACTTCTCCTCCCAACCAAATTCTAGAGAAGCCAAGTTAGTTGCTCCAAAACCCCCAAATCTATTCGCTGAACCACAAGAGAAAAATCTTTCAATGCACCATCTCTTGCATTTACAGATGTTAATCCATGTCCAATGCTTGCGTCTTGCTGCTCATGAACATACTAGTATATAGTATTTTTCATAGGACTCTGTCATTTATGAGCATCTTTCTTTTTAACACTCTAATAGGAGTTGTGAACTGATTTTTTGAGGATGATTCCTCCTGCATCTCGAGTTTTCACTCAGTGGCTTGTGCCACTTGTATTTTTCTTCTTGTGGGTGAACAAACACTCTTCAACATCTATATCCACTTTTCCTCGTTCAACATATTTTATTAAATAAAAATATTTTATTACAAAATATTTTATTCTTGATATTTTTATCAAAAATAATAAAATAATAAATAAAGTATTTTTCCAATATAATTAATAATAATTATTAATTCATGGACATTACATACAAACTTTCAAAATGAACTGGTGCATTATATCGAAAATAAAGTCGATGCTTATGAACTTTCAAAAGGCACGAGTGTATTATACTAAAAATAACACGAGTTCTTATGACTATTAAAGTGCATGATCCATTCTTACTTAATATTAAAAAGTAGATGGGTTTTATTACGCATTATATTTTGAGGGCCAAGTCTTTTATCACAAAACAGGATGAATGTAGACTACATAGCGATAACTAACAGTCTAAAATAGTAGAGTGCAATATGAGAACCACGGTACCACTTATATTTGGAATTGTTAAAGTGTAGTCTGGAATTTCTCGTTGATATCTTTAAAATCCATCGTAGAAATATTAGTAGCTTCAAATATTTGGCTGATCTATCCAAATAAGTGGAAGAGTTTGAGTTTGGTTGATATGTATATGTTTTATCTTTTTTTGGAGTGGACATCTACACATCTCACCTACTTGGGCAGTAGATAGTACATCTCAACACAATAAAAAGACAAAGAAATACAAAATTTAGTATATTAATCATTATTATTATTAACATAATTATACTACTATTCTCATTTTTATAATTCATGGAGGGAAATTATATTATATATTATGGAGTTTAAAAAAACTATTTATAGTAAGATAATTCATTAGATTATTAAAAAATAATATTAATATGTGAAATTCACATATAATATTATCTAAAGATAAATTTAACTAATAATTATATTATAAATTTATTCATATATTTAAATTGTTATAAAAAATATTTAAATAATTTATTATATATTTTTTAATTTAATTTTTTACTATTTAAAAATATTAAAAAAAAAATTGGCATAAGAGAAATGAAAGTACAAAATTGTATTAGGCTGAAAAGCTAATTTAAAAAACAATAAAGTGAAACATAAATTTAGAATTAGAAGTTTAATGGTATATATTTAAAAGACAAATATTGACTTGATATATTCAATGGAAAAATTATCAAATTATCTCATAAATAAATTGATTAGCAAATATTATTTTAGAAAATTATAATTAATATTATTAAAAAATTATTGTTGTAATTAACATTACTAAAAATTATTATAACTATTCATTTAAAATCATATAAATTGAATATTTAATTATATTATTATTTTTAGATAAACACCCATAAGAGATTTGAAATGGTGGCCGTTACTACTTACTCATTACTAATTAATCCAACCACAATAGGCTATGTTATAAAATAATTAACATAACTAATTTTATATTATATATTAATAACTTATGCTTTTAGTTAATATATTTGTTAAAATTAATATGTTTTAATTTTAAAATATATGACTATTAAGAATAGACTCCATTGTTGCAAAATCATTGCAAAATAAAAACAAAATGTGACACTTTTCACAAAATCTCTCACACTTTTTTAATAAAAGATCCACTATTATGTTAAGTTTAGTTTGATTTTTTTTTAACACTCACCTTACCGTTGAATCTTAACCCAAAACTTGGTGCCAGAGAAAGAAGGAATTGGCGAGGATAACAAATGAATTTACTATTCAACTTTTACATTGAGTTTCGATCAAAACAAATCGTAACCGAATAAATGAGTTTACTATTCAACTTTGACAATGAGTTTCGATCAAAACAAATCGTAACCCAATGGATTAATTTGAGTTAAGTTTGGATCAAACCCAATGGTAAACATAAGGCTAAATTTGAATGTGCTTACTATCCGGAATATTTGGACAGTTCTTGAATTTACTTGAATTTACAACCAATAATGACACAACGGCTTAACTTGAATTTACTTACTATCGTCCATTGAATTTTATTCCGACAACTTCTCTGAAACCGTTCGCTCTTAACTAAAATATTATCTAACTCTTAACTAAAATAGTATCTAACCCTCACGTATCTGTCATGTTCAATTTGATTTTGTGTACAAACACCAATGTTACAATTCGATCCTAATCTAAATCCTTATGCCATGGGAAGTTTGAATTCACCATTATAATATGGATTTACCATCCCATTACTGTCCATAATAACTTGATCGTAACTTAACGGTATGATTTGAATTTGGTTGATTATTACTAGCATAGATTCATCTTAAACGTAAGTGTGGATCTAGATAGCATCTAGAGGGATCTAATTTCTTTAGGTATAAGTTATTTTTATCTTAAATTTTTAAATGTTCATAAAAAATTACACCTCAAACATTTTGATCCTTTTAGTATTTGGTAAATATTTAACATGGATCTTTTAGTTTTATTATTAGGTTTTTATTATTTGATAAATTAGGCGACATGTTTGGATTAACTAGACACTATATAAATATATGAATCTACAATATATTTTTTTTATATTTTTTAATTTATATTAATCTCACAGGATCTCCCCCATACTAAACTAAGAGCACTTGGCTCTCTGGATGAAAACAAAAACAATAGTAACTCAACCGCATAAATTGAATTTCATTTACTGTCGATAGTACCCCAAAAGACATAATTTAAATTCAGTTGCCAGTATCCGTTAGGAAAATCAGCACCATTTTGTGGGTTTGAACTTCATAAAATCGTATTTCTTTCTTATTGTTATTGTATGCTCTTTGATTTCTGCTACCTTTCCCGCACCTCTCTCTGTGTTCGGCTTCGTGAGATTTATGTCAATGTGTGTTCTTCCCTTTGAATTCGGCTTTGTGAGCTCTGTTTTAATGTGTGTTCGCCTCTCTGAGTTCGGCTTTGTGATTTCTATGTCAACGTGTGTTCGGCTCTCTGGGTTGGCTTTCTGAGCTCTATGTGAATGTGTGTTCGGCTCTCTGGTTCGGCTTTGTGAGCTCTATTTCAATGTGTGTTCGGCTATCTGAGTTCGGCTCTCTATGTTATAATTTTTAATCACAGAATTGAAACAATTACAGAGGAGGCAATCGGTTGTTCATGGCTTCGCCGGCTCCGCCGGCTCGGCGTAGAAGTTTCAGGGTTGGAGATATTTGAGCAAGAAAACAGAAAAAAGCTAGACGAAGAATTAATCGTTTACACACACAAAACCAGAACAAAAGTTGAATCGCATTTGAAGAAATCCTGGAAGAATCAATCTGGGATGAAGTTGAATCGCATTTGAAGAAATCCTGGAAGAATCAATCTGGGATGGAGTTCAATTTGATAACCTGATCGGCATGGTGAGTGTATTATATGTTTCTTTTTTTTCATTCCTTTCCCTCACGTGAATATTTTATATGATGTGTCTGTCATTTCAATTCATTAAGGGAAATTAGATTTCTAGCATCCCAATCCATGATGTTAATTTTTAAAGTAATTGAGAGTTCAGAGCAATATACTGTAAATGTTTATATAAATCTAGCCAGGATAGAATAGTTTAGTTTTAGATTTAGATTAAGCTTGCATTAAGCTCCGCGTAGAAGTTTTGAGGGTTTGAGATATTTGAGCAAGAAAACAGAAAACAGCTGGATCGTTTACACACCGAAAACGAGAGCAAAAGCTGAATCACATTTGAAGAAATCGTGGCAGAATCAATGTGGGATGGAGTTCAATTTCGTAACCTGATCTGCATGGTGAGAGTATTATCTCTTTCTGTTTTGTTATTCCTCTCCTTGACCTGATTATTTTATATTATGTATCTGTCATTTCAATTCATTAATGGAAATTTGATTTCTAGCATCCCAATCCATGATGTTAATTTTTAATCACAGAATTGAAGCAATTAAGGAGGAGGCACTCTGTTGTTCTTGGCTTCACTGTGGCCCAGCGTAGAAGTTTCACCGACTGAGATACTTGAGTAAGAAAGCAGAAAACAACTGGATCGTTTAAACATCCTAAAGCAGAAGAAAATGGCTTCCTAATGTCTGTGATCACACAGAAAGGATGACGGATCAGTCTAACCCTGTTCAATTTGATCATAAGGCAGAGGTACTGTTATCTCTTATTCCAATCCAAGTCTTTTTATTTGGTTGGATGTTTTAATAAGTAGAAACATAGAAAGAACTTGGATGAAGTTACAGTTTTTCTTTACAGTTAAAGAATTTGGAGAAAGAAACTATTTATAAATCGAAAGAATATTTTCCAATAATATTTTCAAAAGAAGTCTTTCTTTACAGTACTGATAATTTAAAGAAGTTTTTCTTACAATATTTATAATATTTTATTTTACTAAGAAGTTTTTGTTTACAATATTTTATTTTAGAAAGAAGTTTTTATTTACAATATTTTATTTTATTTTTTAAGTTGTTCTATTTTACAACAATATTATATAAAAATAATAAATTCTAAGGTAAATTGTTAAGCACCGTTGATTGGGGCCTTGAAAATTATGAAAGACCATTTTTTATTTTCAAAAAGGATTGTGAAAAATAAATTTACGATTTCAAATTCGTGTTTTGGTTTATAAATTCCTAGCCTCTTATGTAAATTTATTACATGGCGAGGAGTTTTGAAAAGTTCATTGCAATCCCATACATATGACATATTACTGGCTAATCCAATACATATCACAGATACTTGTTTTTTCCTTAGAAATTTTAGGATTTTGTTTTTCAAATCAATAAGGATTTTTATTAAAAATTCTAAAAGTTGTTTCTCTCCGTTCTTGATTTCTCCACCACGACCAAGACGCCAATCATTGATTCCACCACGACCAAGACGCCTTCATTATTATATGGTTAACTATATTTGTAAAAATGTGAGAATGGTTTAGTTTATATATATATTTATCTTCATATTAAAGGTTTAAAAAATATCTTTAAAATTTTTTTTTTTTTTTCAGTTAAATTTTAATGTTCTTCATTTTGGATTTTTAAATATTATGTTTGCATTTTAAGATATTAATATGTTAACTCCATTTATTGGGAAAGGTTTATTATAGATTAATTAATAAGTTTTTATTGTATTTTCTTAATGTCTTAAAAATATAAAATAAGTTAATTTAATATTGCAATGTATTGGGAAAGGTTTATTATAGATTAATTAATAAGTTTTTATTGTATTTTTTTCTCTTTTAAAAATATAAAATAAGTTCAAGTTTATTTGATATTGCAATGTTTATATGTATAGGTAAAGATGTCAAAATTGTTTACACTAAACTTTATTGTCATTTCTACATTTAGCTTGTAAATATTACTTATTATTTAGATTTATGAGGGTTGATGATTTTTTTTATCTAGTATGGAGAATATAGAAAATATCTACCATAATTTTACTACAACCCTCTTGTCGTCCATTAGCAAGCTCGCTATCGAAGTCTCCACTAAAACCAAAGAAATTAAGCAATCTACTATAGATTCGATAAAAATGGACAAGATAAATCACTACAAAGCCTTAATTAAAAGAAAAAAAAAAGCATTATCCAAGGTTGAGGTAGGGGAGTCAGAACTAGCGGGGGAGTAGGGAGAGGAGATGGTGGAGGAGGACAAGGAAGAGGGGGACGAGGAGGAAGTAGAGAAGGAGGAAGGGGAGTAGGAGGGGGTGGAGGATGAGGAGGAGGGAAGAGGAGGGGGAGGAGGAGGAGAGGGAGGAGGAGTGGTATATGGAGGGGGGAGCTGGAATGTGAGGAAAATGATAAGACAAATGTGGTGTAGGGAGAAGGGAAGGACGAGGAGCACGTAAAAGAGGAGGTGGAGGCAACAGAGGCGCTAGAGGAGGTGCACATGCAGCCGTGGGATCAGGAGAAGGTGGGGGGGAGGGGGGGCGAGAGTAGGAGGAGTAGGAGGGAG
>LPNX010300025.1:264063-370385 GCA_001517045.1 Pseudotsuga menziesii
AGGGGGGGCAAGAGGAAAAGGATGAGAAGGATTGAAGGGAGGGGCCGAGGGGGAGAAAGAGGGACGCAGAGGAGTCATGGAAGGGGGGGAAAGGGGAGTAGTAGGTAGAAGGGGAGGATGGGGAGGATACATTGGGGGAAGTAATGGAGCATCATGAGAAGTGGGAGAAGGAGGATGAATGGAGGATGGAGGAGGAGAGCTCTGAGTGCGATGAGGGAGAGGAGTTGGTATTTGGGGAGGGGGGGATAAGGGGGAGGAAGAGGGAAAGGAGGTGAAGGAGTGGGAGGAGGATGACTTGTAAGACAAGGGAGAGGAGGGAGAGAAGGAGTATTGGGAGGAGGGGGATATTGGGGTGGAGGATGGAGAGATTGGAAGGAAGGGGAGATTGGGGTTGAGGACGATGGAAGAGGAGGGTAGGGATGGAGGGAGAGGGAGGAAAAGTAGGCAAGGATGGTGGGGGAATGGGAGTAGGAGGGTGAGGAGGAGGGTGATGTGGAAATAGTGGTGGAGGGGGAGGCAGATGTGAAAGACTTGGATGAGCCGAAGGACAAGGGGGGGGATGTGGGAAAGGGGGGCAAGAAGGGAAAGGACAAGGATTATCAGGAGGAGTAGGATTAGGAGGGGGGAGAAGAGGAGTGGCAAGAGGTCAAGGAGGGTGATAAGGAATTGGAGAAGAAGTTTGTGAAGGAGGAGGAAGAGGAGAAGGAAGGGAATGAGGGGTAGGAGGAGGAGGAGGAGGAGAAGGAGGGGTATGAGGGAGCCGAGGAAACGGAGGTGGAGGAGGGATGGGAGGGAGGAGGACGAGGAGAGGGATGGGGATGAGGGGGATTCACATGGGTGTAGAAGGGGAAGGAGTAGGAGAGGGAGGTAAGAAGGGGAGGGAGGATGAGGGGGAGGATGAGGACAAGGAAGGGGAGAAGGAGGAGGATAAGGGAGTGGGAATTGGAGGGGATTTGAGAGAAGGAGGGGAGGTAGGAGGAATAGAGGGATGGTTAGAGGGTGATAGAGTGGGATGATAACATTGAGAGAGGAGGTATTTAGGGAAATAAAGGATGGTTACACCAAGGGATAGAGATGAGGGGTTGTGTGTGTGTGTGAGAGAGAGAGAGAGAGAGAGAGAGAGAGAGATGGATATTAAGGAATGGAAAGAAAGATGGAGAGATGAAGGCTTGAACCACTAGATTGATTTCATGAGTGAGAGAGAGGGATGCATGGTTAGAGAGGGAAGTGGGAGAGAGAGAGGGTTGATGGGTGGTATTAGAGGAAAATCCATAGTGAAGGAGAGAAATGTCGATGGTTAGATAAAGAGAGGAAGAGAGGGAAGGAATTTTTGGGGAGAGAGAAGGGGGTCGAGAGAGGTGGTAGGGGGAGAAAGTGAGGGAGTGAGTGAGTAAGAGGATGGAACCCATGGAAGTAGAAGGAGAGGGAGGGGGATGAGAGAAAGGTTTTTAGTGGGAGGGAGGCATAACAAAGGAAGGGTTTTAGAGGGAGGGAAGGGGGAGAGAGAGAGGTTTGATGGATGGTTTTCTAGGCAGAGGCATGGTGATGTAGAAAATATTGATGGTTAGATAGAGAGAGGAGAGAGGGAAGGAATTTTGGGTGGGGGGGAGAAGGGGATGGAGAGAGGAGGTAGGGGGAGAAAGTGAGGGATGGAGTGAGTGATAGGATGGAACACATGGAGGTAGAATGAGNAGAGAGAAATGGTTTTAATGGGAGGGAGGGGTAATAAAGGAAGGGTTTTAGAGGGAGGGAAAGGGGAAAAAGAGAGGGTTGATGGTTGGTTTTAGAAGAAGAAGTATGGTGAAGGAGAGAAATATCGATGGATGGAAAGTGGGTGTGTGGATGTGTGGATGTGTTTGAGAGAGAAAAAGGGGGAAGGTTGGTTATAGAGGGAGAGGGGTTGTGGTGTTCCAAAAACAAGAGGTGTGTAAGTTTGTTTGAGGGGGAGTGGTGAGATAAGGAAGAAGGGGGATCTAGGAAGAGAGTGGGAGAGAGGAAGAGAGGGAGGGGAAGGGGTGAGAGAGAGGGTTGATGGATGGTTATATATGTCGAGGGATAGTGAAGGAGAGAAATAATGATGCTTAGATAGAGAGGGATGGAGAGAGGGTGTGTGGATGTTTTTGAGAGAGAAAAATACTAGTACATGTGGAAATATTTCCCATGGAATTTTGTTTCTATTGCAACACTTGTGCATTGCTTTATCGATGAAAATGGCCCCTTCATTTCGTGGGAAAAATTTCATCTCTATAGCAACAGTTTCCACATTTTGTCACAATCATGACAATTGACACGTGTCAAAATTGTGATGAAAGGATGGCTTCTACTATGACAAAGTTTCCTCGCTATTGTGACATAGGTTTGTCGCTATTGCGATAATCATTTACCAATGAAGGCTTAAATGGTCGTATCTGTAGTGACGAAAGGCAATGTTATTAAAGAATGAGCAAAGTTCTTGTAACGATTCTTTTGTTTCTTTAGCGACGGATCGTCATTGGTGTAGCGACAAAGTGGTCGTCGCTCTAGCAATGACAGGAAAATATTTTTCTAAATAGGATTTTTTTGCAACGAACACTTCATTGGTTTAGTGACAACAATTCATTGGTGTAGCGATGAAGTTGTCGTCACTCTAGCGATGACAAGCAAATAATTTTTTTTTTAAACAAATTTTTTGCGATGAAAACTTCATTGGTGTAGCAACGAGATTTCGTTGGTGTAGCGACAAAGTCACCGTCGCTCGAGCGACGATAGGGGAATTTTAAAAAAATAGAGTTTTTGCGACGAACACTTAGTTGGTTTAGCGACGCCATTTCATTGGTGTAGCGATGAAATGGTTGTCGCTATAATGATGGAAGGTAAATTTAAATATCATTTGAATCGTGGATTTTAGCTAAAAGTGTAGGAAACATGTTGGATGTGTCTATGAACGAGTTATCCTAGTAGCTATTCTATTAGGAATATTACCCAGAGGTGGCTCTCTCAAGTAGGAGGGAACATCAGGTAGATAAAAATAGGATGAATGGAGTTGTATCAGGTGTCCTAATTTATAATTTTACCATTCACACCTTCACTCACTTATTTGTTGGAACATACACCCCCATCTAGTTTAATGTTTGGAAGGACATTGTTAGGTTTTATACTTCTTTTTTAGCATAGGATTTTTCCACTATATGTTTGATGAATATTTGAGAAATTTTATTTTTACATTAATTTTTTATAGTTCTTCTTTTATGACTAGTGAGTCTCTTATTTTTCTAAGGTTTTCATTTTATTTACAATGACTCTTTGCTTAACTAGATGACACGTTGCAACCACTTTGCACTTGTCATTTGATTAAACCATACCACATTTTTAGTGAGTAGAGTGCATTTCCCTATTTAGATGATATAGATTTCAATAAGACTCATTTTGGTTTATCTTTTTGTGATTAGAAACTAATTGTCACTATACGATGATGTAGATAGGTATGAAAAGAGTTTAACCATGATGTATAGATAAGCTTGGATGTCCTCATAGATATTAGAAACATAGCTGGTCCCTAAATAAGATTTGAAATCTCTCTTCTTGTTAAAAGAGAGGAAATAATGACCAATAAGAGCATGCCTTATAGATGGACCAAGTTGATTAATAAAAAGAGGAGAGTGTATAGGTACTTCGTAGTAGGTCTAGTTTATGTGTGAGTATAGTCGCTACTTGGTCGGTTATGTTCTTGGTAGATTCTACAATGCTCATAATAACCTTCTCTAATTAGGTGCTAAGTTGATGATGACGATGATGATGGTGATGATGATAATGATGAAGATGCTAATGATGACGATGACGACAACAACAACAATGATGATGATGGTGGTGATGATGATGAAGATGATGATGATGATGGTGATGTTGATGATGATGATCATGATCATGATGATCATGATCATGACCATGACGATGATCAGAATGATGATGATGATGATGATGATGAAGATGGCGATGATGATCATGATCATGATGATGGTGATGATGATGATGACAATGAAGACGATGATCATAATGAAGATTATCAAGATGATGATGATGAAGATGACGATGATGATGACAATGATGATGATGATTATGATGATGAATATAATGATGATGATGATGAAGATGAGGATGATGAGTAAGATTATGATGATGGTGATGATCATGATGGTGATGATGATGATCATTATCATGATGATGGTGACGATGATGATGACAATGAAGACAATGATCATGATGAAGATGATCAAGATGATGATGATGATGATGAAGAAGATGATGATGATTATGAAGATGATGATGATGAGGAATTGAGGATGATGATGATGATGATTGTCATTTTCATCATCATCATCATCATAACTATGCATTTCCTTACTGAGCTTCTCTTTGTTTCAAGAATAATTTAATACTCTTTTGACTGAATAGGGCCAACCACATGAAGGTGGAAGCTCTTATGGCCCCTCCCCCCCTCACATCACTTTCAATTCCCCATAACCCGACAAAATATATCTTAAAAAAATGTATTATAGCATATGAGAACATATAGGAAAATGTAAATAATAGTAACAAACAATTAATTTATACGTACCAATAAAATTCATTAATTCTAAGACAATATTAAATCAAAGTATATAGAATAGATATCAATTACGATCATCATCATCATCAATGATGAGTATGATGATGGTGATGAAGATGATGATGAATATGATTATCACGGTACTGCTGCTGCTACTCATGATGATGTGATGAGGATGATGATGAGGTTGATGATGAAGATGATGATGATGATGAATATGGTGATGACAACAATGATGATGATTATGATGATGATGATGATGATGTTGATGAGGAAGAGGGTGATGATAATGATGATGATGATAATGATGATGAGGATTATGATGATGATGAGGATTATGATGATGATGATGATGAGGATGAGGATGATGAAGATAATAATGATGGTGGCAGTGGTGGTCAATATGATGATCATGCTGAAGATGATGATGATGACGAATATTGTGATGATGGTGGTGATGATGACGATGATGAAGATGGTGACAAGGATTATGATGAGGATGATGATGATGATGACAAAGATGATGGGGATGAGGATGAGGATGATTAAGAAGAAGATGATGTTGTTGCTCGTGGTGAAGATGGTGATCATGATCAAGATAATGATGATGATGGATATTGGGATGATGGTGATGATGGCAATGATGATAACGATGGTTTAAACATAACTAAATAGTTGTAAACATAATACATTATGAAAAAAAATGTTCTCACATACCTCCTTGATTCCAAAATTTCTACATTGTCATTCATATTCTTCTTCATCTAAGTCAACATCTGTATTGTCATCTGGTTCTGAATCACTATCATTGAAAAGATTGCTCATATCAGGGTAATGATCAAAGTCATTTTTGGTTAGATATTCATCATCAATATCATTAATGTGAATTTCATTATTTGCTACATCATTTGGATGATCAACTTCTTTATTGGATTCTTCATATGACACATCTACGTCAACGTCCAACTGCTCCTGATTTTCATCACCTTCTTCTTCAACATTGTATTCCTCCTCTACTGCATTATACTTGACCGGTCTTCCTCTTGGATTTTATCTAACAATGTATGACCAACCTTCTTTGCCCAGAACCACTAAGTAAAATACCTGCTCACATTGAATTGGAAGAACATAAGGCTCCATACCTAGTTCAAGTTCCCACGTATTAACATGGCAAATCCATTGGCATGCACAATAACAGTTCTTTCAGGATCATGTTCATTCATTTGTATCCTGTACCATTTGACCTCAAACAAAACTACTTTAAAGGAATTAAATTCACACTCAAGTATATCTTCCAAATAACCATAGCACCTATTTTCAGATACTTATGGATGCCTGTCACTTCTAGATGAAACATTAGTGACTTGAAAAACTATAGTTATCCCACAATCAAATGTTTTCCTCTTTCATCCAACTTTTTGATGCGAAAGTTATGACCATTGCACCACATAGCATTGTGATGTATTAGCTGCATCATGCCCAACTCGGTAAATAAATATATAAGAAGACATAAATGAGAGAAATATTTCAATACAATGTGAAACAACAAAAAAAATGAGCAGGGTAAATATACTTGCCTTTTTATCTTTTAAACCACACGCTAAATCAATTTCCCTTTGCGTAAGTTCAGGATATTCTTCTCGATGGCGATGCATTATTTTATTCATTTTACTAACCCCTTCCCATGTTAAGGTACCATAGTATTCTGTACATATTTAAAGCCATTTCTCCATCCAATCAAGTTTGTTTGCAATGGATAAATGTATTGTATCCCATATGCGACCAACTATATGAAAAAAAAATTAAGAATTTTAAATTAGCTATCATTAAAGGCAATTAAGTTTACCTTAAAATACTAATGGAATAATAAAAATTACATAATATGAAATATTAATAGTATAATAAATGAAATGTACACCATTATCCTTACCTTTCACTTTCCTCTTTCTACCTTTCCCCAAGAGGACCTCCCCTTCAAATTTGTTGATGGAGTCGACATGCCAAATGCGAGGCAGATTGATCTTTTTTGCTAAATTTGGAAGATACTGACTAATGTACACCATGGATTGATATAGAATATATACATGCACCATAGAACACTCAAGGCATGATATTTTTCTAACAAAATCCTTCAATGACTTCAAATTCCTTTCCACCATCCACATTGACCTTGAGTTTACAGGTACACACAATTCAGTCTCCTCAACTTGGTGTATGATATAGTGTTCTTGTGCATTGAAAAATGCTGGAGGTAAATACTTCTACATTTCACACATTAGACGAGGAATTTATCTCTACCAATACCTAATATATTATTTATGTATTTCTTTAGATGAAATACACCTACAAAAGATGCAAGAAAATAACATGAATGATCAACCAAATTGAGGCATATAATATATATTAAAGTTCAAAGCTATAAAACACAATATGTCAATAAGAAATGTAACCAAAAGAACGTTGATCATTTTTCATGCATATAAAATATTTACATACCTCGTGTATTTACTAAGATCATATATAACTTGTTTTATGTTTTCGTCAAAGCTATCTGGCAGAGCTAGAGGTAGAACGTACTGTAGCAAAAATCAAATCATTATCTAATGTTTCCAAATAGGAGAGAACAATTAATAAAAAAAAATTACTAAATGGAAATTATATACGTCAATAATTACCTTAATTAATGTATGCCAGTCGTGAGTTTTAACACTGCCAAAATCACCTTTTCGGGTTAAGATATTTTTTATGTTCGACGAAAACCCCGTTGGAAACCTTATTTTTTGAATCACCTGTTTTATAGCATTTATTTTTTGCTCCATCAATAACCATGGAAGACTAATATTCTGGTTCACATTTTCGGCATTGGAAATAATTACACTTTTCAATGTGTGATTGGCTTCTACAATGTCAATACGAATTTTTCCAATTTTATATTTGTCTGACCTTCCATCTAATGTCCTCCATATCATTTATGTTGCATTCTTCTTGATATGCTTTGTATCAAACAAATGAGCTATGTGTACATGCTCGTAGTAAGGAAACCTACTGATTTGTATGGGATAACTCTTCATTCCTTGTGGAATCCCATTCATGCCTTAAATACATTCATTAAACATAAACAAAAAACACATTAACAATAATTGATGACACCCATGGTAGAGAAAATTCAATAAAAATATAAAAATCATAATATTACATGAAGTACATATTGTATGCTACACATACAATTTGCATACCTCGATGATTTCTGTTATATTCCAACTTACATAGGAGAGGTGTAATTATTCATGGTTTCTTTGCATTCTCGTATTTACCACTGAATTTTGTTTTTTCGATAGTTCTGTACCTATGGTTTTTAGGGAGGAATTTCCTGTACTCATCGAACACCTCCTTTTCTAAACTTCTTGAACGAAGATATTTTATCATAGGACCACATACTGGACATGCAAATTTTCCCTTTGTTTGAAGACGTGTGAGATATCTGTATTAATGTTATAGCCGCATCAAAATATTATTAATTTAAAATAAAAAAAATGCATGATTTTAACCTTAAAAACATATAATTTTAACGACGTGCAACATAAAGTTACATACCAAAAAAATGTGTTCACCCAGGAGCGTCATGAATTGTCCATTCAAGTATTCCATGGAACTGAAATTGTTTCTGCCCTATTGGTCAAGATATGTCATACATAGTGATTCCAACCCATAACTTCAATAGCTCATCGATAAGAGGATCAACATATACATTCATATATTTAAATTGTTACTTACCTAATTGATCATGAAACATACAATATTGCTATTTAGTTATCCATCCAAACGCATAAAAGGTGTTCTAATGCAGCAATTAAACAAATAACTTTATAAAATAATATAATTATAGCTTTCATAAAAATACCTAGAATAATCATTGCCAACATTGTGTGCTCTCTCTTAATGGTCATCCAAGGAGGTAGTTTATTGTTTATGACAAAAACAGACCACACTGAGTAAGTAGAATGAATCTCACCAAATGGATTGAAACCACTAGCTGCCAATGAAAGTCTAACATTACAAGGTTTATCTTTAAAAATTGGCCATTTTTCTTCGATGTTATTCAATGCAGAACCATCTGCAGGAATTCAAAGAACACCATGTTCACTTCTATTATTCGAATGGTAATCCATAAATTGTGCTATAATTTGGCACCTAAATAGTCATTGGAAATGTGGAATTATGGGATTATAACGAAGAAATTTGTGAGGAACCTCTTTTGTTAATTGATTAGTTCGATATCTATTAATTTCACATTGTGGGCATTTTTTTCTTCTGATGTATACTGTCCATAATATATAATATGATCATTAGGACATTCATCAATGGATTGATACTCCACTCCAATTTCTTTCCTAATCAAGAATACCTCTCGACTTGTGCGTGGTAAATTATTTGATGGTGGTAATAGAAATTCACCCAACAATCTGAAACATTTAAAAAAAGTGAAATATAAACAATATACGTCATAAATAATTCATATACCTAATTTACAAATTAATTAACAATAAAAATAGAAGAAAATAATCAACTTTACATACCTTAGGATATGTTTGAAACAATTTTTTGATAAACCATTCAAAACCTTCAAGTTCACCAACAACAATATAGTAGATAGTATATTGGTTGTTGAGCCTTCGTAAAGAGGTTCTTGGGAGTTCTCAAGAAGAGGAACATCATGAAAATCATGGAGGTTGTCCTCATCCAATGGAGAAAATGTGTCTTGCAGCAATCTATTTATCTCCTCTTCACCATTAGTATTAATAATGTCATCTTCGTCCATAGGATCATTAAGAACTCCATCTTCAATAGAATGATCTCCATGCTCGTCGTCTTGTACAGTAGTATTTATACTATTATGTGGAAAATAGATCTCTAGCGATCAACATCTTGGTCGCATTGTCTTTATATTTACAAACAATGCAATAACATTAGTGTATCATAGACAACACATATATTTAAAATGATAAAAAAATATGAATACACTATCAGTACTATTACAAGAAGTACAATATGTAATGAATAACATCTTACTAATGGATGATATTCATACCTCCCTTCAGCATGCCCCTTCTCCTTACAATGTTTTTCAACTGATGTTTGTAAAATTATTCTATTTCGCAAACTTCTGCAATCATTGCAAGTGCAATAACACTATTCATCACCCTTCGCCTCTAATGCCTCCATATCCTAAGCATACCTCCTATTGTTTTCTTCCCAAGAAAATTTATTTAACATTCTGATAGCCTATAACAACAACAAAAAACTCATTAATCAATATATAACGTACGTCAAAAAATAAATACATAATATTAATAATAAAATAATAATAATAATTCCCATATTCCATAGTCCATGAACCTATTAAAACATAACAACACAAATAATAATCACAACATATGTCTAGGGGATTAACAAACTACGTCGGGAATTACATTTAATAATAAATGTTTATAATTAATTAATAATATTATTAATTAAAAACATCAATACTTAATTGTGGTTAGTTATTTATAATTACCCACTACAATATTAACTAATAACTTAGGTATGCCATGGAGTGACATTTTTTGGGTTGGATACGTCAAATTGGTAAATTCAATGATGATTATGTCAAATTACTAGTACATAGAATGGATTTTGTCAAATTATGTCATATTAGTACATAGGTTATATTATTACACACATTGGATTATGTCAAATCAGGTACTAATTATGTCCATTTAGACCTACTAACTAAGTCAAATTAGCACACATGAGGTTGTACTATGTCAAATTAGGTTGGGTATTTATGTTAACAACATCGGTATGTCACGTATTGATGCTATTTTAGGGTGGCCTATGTCAAATAAGTACAATCAACAATGCTTATGTCCCATATTGCATTGTGGATTTCAACATCTTGATACAGTTATGTAACATTACAATGGTCAATGCGTTTAACTATGTTTACCATGGCTATCCATTATTGAAAACATTAAACTATAATGACTATGTTGACAATAGTTACAACAACCATCATGTAAACTGACTACAGCGAAGAGTTTCAATTCAAAATTATGAACCATTTTAATATGGAGATGATGTCCTCCAAAAATTTCACATTCTAACATTTTGTGAGATTGGAAGCCTACATCAAATTTTGATATAAATAATATTGAGAACATAGTTATGTCACATTGAAATGTTAATTTATGTCAGATTATGTCACAATAGTACATTCAATGTACAATTATTATATCCCAAATTCCAATGTACTGCAAGGGTTATGTTTTGTAGAAAAATATTGTATGGGTTAAGTTGGTTGTGATGGTCTACTATGTATATGTCACATTTTGACATTCATCTAGGTTGACGATGAGGATGGTTTTCCATCACTAAAAAATTTCAAGTGTGATTGACCTTGGTTGACACATTTGGGATATCAATACTATCCATATGGACACTTTTAAGGAATAGTAAAATAAAAATTAATTTTCAACATTATGTCAAATAGTGGAAGTCAAAGATGATTTGTTTGAGGTTAATTAAGGGAGTAAATCTAAAAAGTAGTAAAATAATTATTGATTAAAATTATAATTTTATTCCAAACCCTATATGTAGTTGTTATATATATTCATCACACTAAAGTTAAATAACTTACTAAAAGTAGAAATTTATTTATACAAAAGAGAAGAAAAGGTTTCAACACTAAAATAAATTATTCGCAACAAATTCTTCACACTAATATTGTTCATGTTCATTATACTAGAGATTAAAAGGTTTCAACAAATTGACATGATAAAGGGTGCAATAAAAAAAGGGCCGCAATAAAAAAAAGACTAGTGCATTGCAGTCAAACTAACCTAGAAAATGAATGAGAACAAAAATTTGATGTGTCAAACCAGTACCAGAATCTTCAAATCATAGAACGATTAAGCAATAGAAATATCACTGCAACTCTAGTAAATGATTCTGAAAAAAAAGACTTAAGAACATGTATTTATAGATCAATGAGGGTCGCAGTTTCGACAAAAATGGACAATGGTCAAATTTCAAATAAAAAAAATTCGAAATGACCGTTAATAAAAAAAACAAAAAATTAAAGGTTCTGATTTCGTCGCTATAGAAATGATATAAAACATTCATCGCAATGTTCGTCGCAATAGAGACAAAGGATTCCTTTCTTCGTAATAGCAACATTCCCCTTTTATCGCAATAGTGAGAGTATTGAAGGTTCGTCGCAATAGCGATTAATGTCAGGCAAATTTTCAAAATTTTCAAAAAATTAAAACTATTTTTCCACCAAAGAAATGGTTTTACCTGTTTCATGGAAACGTTTCGTGGGAATTTTGAGTGATATCTATTAGTGAAATGGGATAAGTTTGGTTATAGAGGGAGAGAGGGTGTGGTTTTTCAAGACCAAGAGGTGTGTAAGTTTTTTCGAGGGGGGAGTGGTGAGATAATGAAGGAAGGTGTATTTATACAGAGAGCAAAGAGAGAGGAAGAGAGATTAGGAATCAAGGGGGGAGAAGGGGGTGGAGAGAGGAGGTAGGGGGAGAAAGTGGTATGGAGTGAGTGAGAGGATGGAATACATGGAGGTAGAAGGAGAGGGAGGGAGGGGAGAAGAGAAAAGGGAGAGAGAGAGGGTTGAGGGGTGGTTATAGAGGTAGAGGGATGGTGAAAGGGAGAAATAACAATGGTTAGATAAAAAGGGATGGAGATATGGTATGTGGATGTATGCTAGATAGATAAAGGGGGAAGGTTGGTTATAGAGGGATAAAGTTTATGATGTTCCCAAGACCAATGTATATGTAAAATTGTATTTTAAATTAATGTAGTGAAACACATATGAAATATAACGCATATGCGGTTTGTAAAATTTAAAATTTCGGCAGGAACAAGGATTGCCATGATTTTTAGAAATAGCTTCAGACTACCAAAACTATTGGCTATGACAAATAAATCAGGTCTATTGCATGTATTTCAGAATTCTATGAATATGCTCATTTTTTCGATGGCGGCTTTTTCTATGAAAAACAAAATATTTTTTTATGAAAATATAGAATATTGTAGAATATGATCTAACGATTCTGAATATGTAATTTTTCCTAAAAATTCATGTTTTATTTATTTATTATTATTTTTATAAATGACACATGTCAATTTTAGAAAATAGATACACCGATTGTTTTTTATATAAATTTTGATTTACTTCACCATTTCACAAGAAAGCTAGATGGCACACTAGAGGAGAGCAAGCTCTATAATCGTATATATAGAAATCAATAATTTCATTAAGTTTCCCCCCTAAAGTGTTGCACCTGCACGGAACGTTTTCGTTTCAAGGTTTTTAAACTTCAATAATTAATAATAAAAAATTAATTCATGATTTTTTTTTGAAAAAATAGTGTTGCAGTACCATATGTCCTTTATATGTTTGCAAGAGTTTATCCAAAATTGACATCATTTAACTCATATAGTGTTGCACCCACACAAACATATATGTTATGATGGGTTAAAATTTGAAAACCAAATTTAAGGGAAACTAATTTTATAATCATTTACACAAATTTTATATATATATATAAGTTATTTATTATGAAATCTTATTCAATTAGCTAACTTTTGTCTTTTTACTTCATCTTCAAATTCGTTAGGGAGGTACCTGTAATTGTCAACTAAAGTCATATGTTCCATGTTTTTTCAGTGTTATATGGCATCTAAAGTGCCTTTAAAGGAGTCCATGATTGTGCATCACCCCTTCACTTTGTTATGCTTTGGCAATGTACCGATCTTTATCTTAGGATTGTTGATCGACCAAGGTAACATAATTTATATACACTTGCAATTTCTAAGAAAGGTATTTGATGTCAAGGTTTGAGTTCATTTTACAAATTAATATTAGGGCTCTAAGAATTATCCTTAGTCCCAAGTACTGGATCAATGTGAATATTGAGAACTAAGATTATAGTTTACATGCATAAGGATTGGTTTATGTTTAAGGTTTATATGCTAAGATTAACCTTATTTTTTAAATAAGGTTTCAAACCCAGCTTATGTGACCGTTTGGTTTAACGTTGTTAATGTTTAAAAGTTAGAAACCATCCATGCAATGGTATACATTACGGTCTTGAATTTAGGATTATAGTCATGCGGTGGTGTTTATAATCTTGTGATGGTTTTTATATGGTTCAAAGGTTAGCAAGGAAAGGGTCAAAAGGATTGATGCAATGCTTGAAATCTTTCAAAGTTTAAAATCCAAGTGGAAGATTTTAATGATGCACTTATATGTTTGAACCCATGGCATGCGAGTTGATAGCACAACCAGGCTAGTTTTAAGGCTTTGTTGCAGTGCCGTAACTGTACTTTCATACCTTAGCTTTGGAAACAATATATTATCCTTCCACATGTATCTTTCCTTATCTCTACGTCGTTGGATGAGATTTTAATGAGTTTGCTTAATTTTGTAAAGTGCATTTCATAACTCTGTCATAAAACTTGATTTTTGCTTGTTGTGAAGGTTATTTGTTGGTTATCGTTTCAGAGAAAACCTTATCGAGGGTTTTTTCCTTGCCGTGGTTGTTTAAGCTTCTCCTTGGTGTGAACACCAAGGTTTCTTCTATGGAAATGAAGCTCATGCTTCTCATTTGATATTTTCAATGAAAATTTCATGGATATGTTTTATTTTTATGAGTATAAGTGTGTGGATTTAACCGATCCGAGATCTATCTCTTTAGCTCTATGTTTTTCTTAAACTATTCTCTTAAGTTTCTTTGTGTGGATGTTATGAATATAAATTAAAATAAAATTAATAATAATTAATAGTCATTAATATGTATAGTATTAAAAATATGTGACCTTTTTTTGGGCCTCGAGATGGTAGGGCATAATTCATCTATAATTTTTCCTAAGTATGGAGAAGGAGCATAAAAGAGTAAAAGGAAGGAGCTATTACAGAGGAAGTAGCATCAAGAAAAAGGAAAGGATGTTGCAACAAGAGAAGGAAAGAGAAGAAGCAGACAGAGAGAAGGCATGGAATGAGGAATATTCTCCATATTAGTAAGTTGTGGAAATTAAACCCAAGTGATAGAACAATTACACTCACAAATTTGTTAATCAAACATGCAAAATTCACACAAAAGGAGACTGAAATTGGAGCATAACTTAATCCTGTATTGAATAAGTGTACATCACCCAACCATATGAATTAATAGTCTAATAAAATATATAATTACCTCATATATTCTAAATCATAAGGTTTCTATTCGAATTGGTCAAAAAGCAGGCTTACTAAAACTAGTCAAATCCCCCATAGGTGCAAAAAACACTTTCCAAATATATGAATATTATCACGAATTGGATAAATCAGATATGCCAGATAATAAGTTATGGAAATAGATCATATCCATTATTATTTTTTGAGAAAAGGACAGAGGATGATGTGGGAAAAAAACAAGGTAGTTACTCCTAGACTGGCTTTTTCTTTTTTCCTTAAAACTATTGTAAAGCAAGGCAGCTTTCAGAAAAAGTAGAAATGCACTTTTACAAACCAGGAATAAAAGAAGACATGATAAAAAAAATTCTAGGATGATTCCAAAGCACTCCATGACCTAGTTTTAGGAAGCACTGACTTCTAGGTGTATGTAGAAGCCAACTAGCATAGTGAGGAATCTAGGAATCTAGGAATAATACAAAAATGATTAATTAATGTCAAATATGGGTAACGATGGGTTGATTATTCTAACACCCCCCCTTAATCCTGACTTTATGAGTAAATATCAGAAAACCATAGGGCCTAGCAACAATTTTTAGTCACCCTTTACATATTGCATGTCCATACAACCAAGGAAAGAGGCAAAAACCTAGTTGGAAAATCCTCCCTTAAACATGGATAGGAAAGAAAATTTTTGGAAATCTTGTTATCAATCATACCTCACCACATGATCAGAAATCCCCAATATTTATTTGAGATTACTGAATTTCTTCTCATAGAATAATTTGGTGAAGATATCTGCTACTTTCTCTGAAGATGCGCAGTAGAGTAGAGCAATGGTACCATCATGCACAAGCTCCCTAATATATTGCATATGGATCTCAATGTGCTTGGTTCTGTGTCTTTGAACTAGATCAGTGGATATTTGAATGGTTCTTTTATTTTCACAATATATGACCATTGAAAACTCTGATTTGAAACCACACTCTCCAAGTATCCCCTACAACCACAAACATTGAGTAGTTGCATTCGCAACTCCTCTATACTATGCCTCTATAGATGAGAGTGGTATGGAAATCTGATTTTTACTTGACCAGATGATTGGTCCTTCTGTAATCATGAACACATATCCTAAAATATACTTTTGATCTATGTTGTCACCTACCCAATCATTGTCAGTAAATCCAACTAGCTCTAAGTCATATTTTTCTTTATAGAAAATCCCATGAATTCTTGTTCCCTGAACAAAGTTTAGGATCCCCTTGGATTCTCTCCAATGGATCTCATGAGTATGATCCATCTATATTTAAGCCATACTAACTGCATAAGATAATTCAGGTCGAGTATATGTAAGAAAAAGCAAACACCCAATCAACTATCTATACAGTGTATTTTTTACCAAAGGAGAAGAACCTGCTTCCTCAAGCTTAACTCTTGATAGGAATGGAGTCTTTCTTGGCTTGAAATATTTCATATTGAACTTGTTGAGAAGATCTAAGACATACTTGTACTGATGAAATTTGATTCCATGTTGGGATTGAGTAATGTCGAGACCCGATAATTGGCTCAACAATCCTAAATCTATCATGGAAAAAGCATGGTTCATTGCATCCTTCAAGGAAGAAATCTCTTTATTTGAACTTCCTTTAATCAGTAGGTCATCCACATATAAAACAATAATAATTATAGAACCATGAATCAGATTCAAATAGACATTCAGATCATACTTGCATCAAACAAAACTCAGTGACAGCAAAAAGCCATCAATCTTGGCATACCAAGCCCTGGGGGCTTGCTTGAGCCCATACAATGATTTCTTTAACCTGCACACTAAATATGGATTAGAAAAAAAACCTTCTGGTTGCTACATATAAATCTCTTCATTCAGATATCCATTTAGAAAGGCACACTTCACATCCATGTGATATACCTCCCATTGCCTTGAGGCTACAATGGCTAGAGCTAGCTTTATGGAGTCCATCTTTGCCACTGGTGCAAAGGTATCATTGTAATAAATAACATGTACTTGTGATTATCCCTTGGATACAAATATTGCATTATATTTCAAAGGTGAACCATCAACAGCAAACTTAGTTTTAAATACCCACTTACACTTTACTAGCTTCCTCCCTGGGGGAAGATCAACTAGTTCCCATGTGTTGTTCTTCTGGAGTGAGTTGAATTATTCTTTCATGGTTGTTTCCAATATTAGATCATGTGCTGCATATTAATATGTTTGAGGATCATATTCAACCATAAAATATCACTTCTCATAAAAGAGTGGATCTTTCACACAAAGGGCACTCTCAAATTGAGATCTAGTCCTCCTAGTGTCACTAGGATTCCCAGCTAGCTCCCCGGCTGCATGAATGGTCCTTTCTGCCCATTTTGGTATTTTAGGACTGTTAGGATATGAAATTAAATAATAATTATCAGAATCATCAAAATCATTAGTATCTTCACTTACAATCAATGGTTGTGCTAGTGAAGAGGACTCTCCAACTTCAACTGCTACTAAAGGCTCTTCTTCTAACTGAACACTCCTTTCAATGAAATATTTTTTAGTTCTCAAGTTGACCAAATTGTACCCTTTTTAATATTTAGAATACCAAATAAATAGGCACTCTTGGATTTGGGGTTGCAAATCCTTCCTCTTTTCAGTTGGAATTCTAACCCAAGCCTTTGAGCCAAAAATCCTGAAATGGGTCACATCTTTCTTGTGCCCACTCCAAGATTTGAAAGGAGTAATACCATCAAGATTCTTATGTGACACCCTGTTATGGATATAGGATGCACATTTTATAGCCTTGGACCAAAACTTTGGTGGCAAATATTTAGCCTCCATCATGCAAGTTGCCATCTCCTTGAGTCATTTGTTCTTTCTCTCAGCAACACCATTTTGTTCTGGTGTGTAAGGAATCAAATGTTTCATATGGATACCTACATCTTTACAATAATTGATGAAATTACACTTGACATAATCACCACAATTTTCATATATGAGGATCTTGAGTCTCCTCCCAGACTGGTTCTCAACCAAGGCTCGAAAGACCTTGAAGAGGTCAAAAACTTCAGACTTGTGGTTTAGGAAGTAGACCCAACAATACCTGGAAAAATAATACGTGAAGGTAAGTGCATATTTTTCTTGACTCATGGACATATGACGGAATGGACCAGAAATGTCACTGTGGATTAAATCAAGGAGTGTAGAGGTTCTCTCATGATTAGCTCTCTCATATTTGTGCTTTGAGTGTTTTCCTAGGATAAAACCTTGACAGACTCCCTTAGAAAAATTGATCTTTTGTAACCCTATGACCATATATTTGTCACTCAAATCAGAAACATACTTATAGTTAATATGGCCAAATCTCTCATGAAAAATTTCTTTCCGCATTAGCATGGGTGAGAAGAGAGAAGGGGTTTCAGTATGGTAGAAAATGGGAAAACTTGTATACCTTCGAAGTGTGATCCACAACACCTTTTGCTATGACTTTATCATTCGAAATATATGATATTTCAACTTCATTGGGGGAGAAAATGACTTTCTTTGGAGATCCAGTGTGAGTCATCTGATACACTAACAAGAGATTAGAGGAAAGACCTAGAACATACAACACATTATTGAAATTACCATGGTCAAGATCAATCGTACCCTTCCCCATACTGTTAGTCAGAGAGTTATCTCCCAAAACTACTAGTGGACCTTTCGATATATCAAGAGAGGAGAAGACCTCCCTTGTCGAAACCATATGTTTGGAAGCTCCATAATCAATGATGAAGCTAGGTGAGCTTGAGGTGCCAACAACCAAAGCATGTACTCTCTCCTTGTCTTTTGAATTTGATCATCCTTCCCTCTTCTTTGAGAAATCAGGAAGGGAGATGTTGTTCTTCTCCAGGATTTGGGTAAACATGTCAATTTTCTTTTTCATACAATATCTCTCAGGATGATAGCCTTTACTGCAATATGTGTACTAGCTCATTTCTCCTTTGTTCTTCTTCTTCTGGAAGTTCTTCTTGGATCTTGAGGGATCCTCTTGAGACTTTGACTTGTCTCTCTTTTTCTCAGGTGGATTTTTATATTTTTTCTTTATTTTTGAATCCACCTTTCGATATCTAGCAACCAAAGCTTGATATTTGGAAGGTTTTGATGGTGCCCATCATTACCAATTTATCTTTCTCCTGGTGATGGATTCCATGAACTCAACAAGATTAGGTATATTCCAGGTTCGAGCTGTCAATTTGGTGGCATGGAAGGTCGAAAGAAACACTAAATAGTCAGGACCAAGCTTTGAGAGTATGGTCAAGACTAGTTTCTCTTCCTTGTTTTCGATCCCACACTATTTTAGCTGTAAAACAAGGGCCTTAAACTTGAAAAAGTAGAGTTGCAATGATTCAAAGCTACTGAGACTCAAGGTGATCAATTCATTCTCTATTTGATGTCCACTCATCTCATCTATATTTCCAAAAAGATATTACATATTCTCCCAAACCTCATTAGGTTATGTCAATGAATCAAGATGAAAGAGGAGGTCTCTTGAAATGCTCAAGCACAAAAGACCATAGGCCTCATCCCTCCTGTTGTGCCATTTAATTTTCTCTACAGCTGCATTGGACTCTGCCTCAATTTCCATGGTGACCCTATAGAGACCTTTCTATCTCAACAATATCTCCATCTCATATTTCCATTCAAATAAATTGAATGGAGTCAAGATGATCCTTTGAGATTGGTCCATATCTCAGCAATTGTGCCCTTTAGTCAGCAGAATGCGCTCCCAATCAGTGATTTCCAACCTGAAATAACAATTTGGAAATATATAAATTGATATACAAAGGCTCTGATACCATGTGTAAATTTAACCCAAGTGATAGAACAATTACACTCACAAAATTGTTAATTAAACATGCAAAATTCACACAAAAGGAGACTGAAATTGGAGCATAGCTCAATCCTGAATTTGAATAAGTGTACATAATCCAACCATATGAATTAATATTCTACTCAAATATATAATTACATCAGATATTTGAAATCACAAGGTTGCTATTCGAATTGGTTAAAAAACAGGCTTACTAAAACTAGTCAAATCCCCCATAGGTGCAAAAAACACTTTCCAAATCTATGAAGATGCTCATGAATTGGATAAATCAGATAGGCCAGATAATAAATGATGGAAAGGTATCATATTTATGATTTTTTTTGGAGAAAAGGAAGGAGGATGATGTGGGAAAAAAACAAGGCAGTTACTCCTAGACTAGCTTTTCCTTTTTGCCTCAAAACTGTTGTAAAGAAAGGAAGCTTTAAGAAAAAGAAGAAATATGATTTTACAAACTAGGAATAAAATCATACATTCTAAACAAGTTTCTACGATGATTCCAAAGAGCTCCATGACCCACTTTTAGCAAGTGTTGACTTCTAGGTGCATGTGGAAGCCAACTAGCATAGTGAGGAATCTAGGAATAAGACAAAAATGATTAATTAATGTAAAATATGGGTAACTATGGGTTGATTATTCTGACATAATCCACAACAGAAGAAAAAAGCAAGATACAAGATGGCATGGAAGAATATCTGCAAAAGAAGGTGTGTGAAGAAGCGTAACGGTAGGAAAATGATAGTAAGGCATAATGCTGAGAAAGTGATAGTCCTTAGCGATCGTGGGTATGAGCTTGGCTGAATCTAGAAAAAACCACACGCATAAAGGAATATTTATAAGTCATACTGATAAATCCTTTTTGTTATGTGTTTCCAAAATGGGAAAGACAACATGTTGGCTAAAGATAGTAATTCGGTTGGGATAGCGACTGAAGAAGAGTCTGTAATGAGTATATTAGAGTCTGTATCGAGTCAATATTGAGTCTATAACAAGAATTTATGGGATCTGTATTGAGTCTATAATAGGGAAACCAGCTGTAAATGGGATAGATGGTTTTAGTGGATTAGCTGATGCAGGAATTTTAAGTTATCTCTAGACTTTTGGAAAAGATGCTTGAGCTAGACTTGAGATAGCTCTAGTTTTTGGTTAATGACTCTGGATCACTCAGTGCATCAGAGTAGTGATACTATAGATGAGTTCACAGAAAATTCACTAATACATTTGGGTGGATTTTCCCATGAAATATTTCCATGTTTTGAACATTTGTGGATTAATACTTCATTTTTGTTTATCATGGTGGAAAAACCGTTGGCAATATAGACGTTTTTTAATTTTTGATGAACTTTCGTCTCTATATCGACGATATATGGCTATATTTTATTTAACATTCTTATTTATTTAAATCTTATTTGAAAGGGAGTACAGTTGGAACCTCATCACGAGAAATAAAATGCGCTTATTTTGACTTACATATTGTCATTTGAGGTACTTTCTATAGATTCGGCAGGATCACTTTGACATGCCAAGTATAGTATCTTTGGAGGAATCCTTCAAATAAAAGAAGCAAATATTCAAATTATTGGATTTATGGCAGAGCAGGGCAGGCTATATGACGACAAAAGATCTATTTTTTTATGGACACATATCAGAGAAGGAAATTAAGAAAAGGAGTCACTTGGACAGGAATTCCACAAAATATTTAGCATAATCTCATATATAATGAATGCACCTACTACAAACTAATACAATTAATCCTTTCTACTACTAGTACAAATCACACCTGCCAAACCAATGCCAGCTTTCAAAGGCTCTTGGTTTTTTAGGCGCGGTTCAGTAAGCATGCATCCTTTTTTGGCCGTAAATAGTTTTTTTATTTCCATGTCTTTGGAGGCCAACCTCATCACCAATTGATTTTTTGTCATCATTAACCAAAATTTATTTAATTTTCCACATCATCATCATTTTAATTTTTTTTTTATGCCAAGACTTGGCCTTCTCTTATGCCCGTATACCCTTCTTCAACTTCCCGTATGGGGGTCTTTGATCTTCCAATAAGTATGCCTACACTATCCATATTCAAGGTGCCAGTAGGTGATTTTTTCATATTCCCACAAGGGCTATCTAGATTCCCGAAGCTAGGGTATAAATATGCCTACAACTCCTCAATTGAGCCATCAAAAATGCCCACAAATTCCCATAGAAAGTCCTTCCTTATGCACATAGCTCACACGAAGATGCCCACAGGTGGCCATAAGGGATGCCCACAGGTGGTGCTGAGAAGATGCCCACAATAGGCAATATCTTATGCCCACAATAGTTTCTATCATGCCCGTAATTGTCCTCATTTAGCATGCCCGCATGATCTTCTGGGGGTACCCGCAATATTTTTCTTGTCCACTATTTTATCATGATGATAGCCATATCTATCATCAAGTTTGCTTGTCTATTGTCATGTCACCATCTCTGTCATCAAGTTTACTTGTCTATTGTCATGTCGCCATCTCCTTGTCATCTTTGCACCAACATCTTTGTCTTTCCCAAGTCATCTTCAAATGAACACAGAATGGGTTATTTGACTCTCTAGATGTTCCATGCTTGTCATGCTTTCTTTTCAATGTCATTATGCATGTCCTTAGTCATCTCTGTCCTTCATGTCTTTTTCCAATTACACCTTCCCATGTCATCATGCTTAGACACCTCTTCGAATCTCTGTTTGTTATTTATTGTTTTAATGAAATAATCAATTAAAACTCCTTCTAAACATTGCATCTCTCCAATAGTAAGATGTTTCTCTTCAAAACTCTGTCTTAATTCTTTTTATTAAATTTCTATTTATTTTTCTAAATACATTCCTGTAGCTTCTTATTTAATAAACTCTGTTTATTATTTTTCACTAACTTTGTAGGTCCATCTTTTGCATATATGACCATCATAATGCAAACTGAAAGTATGGTTGGATAGCCACCTCAACAAGGATCAGATCCATATGACATTTTGAACTTTTTGATACACACAGATTATCTAAAGATCATTTGAAAATAGGCTTCCAAACTGTTTAATTTAACACTTGGACAAAATTGTTTTTAACTTGTAAAAACAATTTTTCTTCTACTTTGGTAGATTGATTTCTCCATCATGTGATCACCATAAGGAAACCTACAAGAATGGATAGCATTTCAACAATGAACAAGACCATATCACAAGATAAATCTGTTGACACACACACAACCTCTGGCTAGCATTTCAAAATAGCTTCTCAACCTATTTTGAACATCAAAACATATTTCTTCCCTATTTGGCAGACTCCTATTTCACACGTGTGAACACTCTATGGAGACCTGAAGTTGGGAGCAGATGGAAAACTTACCAAAGAATGGATCCATGACATTTGATAAATTTACTTGCACAAAACCATCCCTTGGCAGGAATTTCCAACTGACCTCTCAAACTCCTGTTTTTAACACTTGGTCAATTTTCTTTTGTTCTCACTGTGCAAAATATTATTTTTCCTATTTTTGGCAGATTGATATTTTTCATAAGAGACCATCATAAGAAAACATGAAGGTATGAATGGATAGCCAGTTCCCCAAGGAACATGACTATGCTACCTGATGGATTTTATCATCAAAATAACCCCTCCTTGCGGGCATTTCAAAATTCCTTTTCAATTTCCTAAATCTAACACAACCAATTTTCTTGTGTTCTTAAAATGCAAAATAATATTTTTCTTACTTTTGGAATATTTATAACTTTGTCATAAGACACTCCATAGGATAAATGAGACCATGGTTAGATGCACCCATCATCAAGCTATAGCCTAACACTTTGATATTATTTTTCTCATCATCCTATGAGATAGGGCGGGAATTTCCCTGAGGCTGCTGAGGCAGTTTTTCCAGTACTGGAGTAGTGCAAAACAACCTGGAACTCTATTTTGGCAGACCATTATCTTTGTCATCAAACATATTATTTGAGAACTGAGACCATGGTGAGATAGCCTCTTCAACAAGCTGTAGGATGATAGATTCAGATAAGTTTTATCATACAACTATAAGTTATGATGGGAATTTTCCCAAGGCCACATGAGCCAGTTTTCCCAACACTTAAGACAATTTTCTTAGTCTCGTCCAATATGCCTAAAACACTGTTTTGGTAGGTTCATAACTTCTTCCTCAGCTACTTCCAAGACAGTTTGAAGACATGGTCAGGTAGGCCAAATATCAATATACAAGACCCCCATATGGTGTGGGCATTTTCTTCAACACACAATTTGTGGCTGGCATTTTCTTAGGGCTATCTTAGCCAGTTTTCCAACACTTAGTCATTTTCGGGACTTTCCCCAAAATTTATTCTAAAACCTCATTTTGGTAGATTCAAATTTTTCTTCAGACATGATTAAGGAGAAATAATACCAAGGTTAGGTAGACAAACCAACACACTACAAGACCCCCATGTGCTGTGGCCATTTACTCTAACCCATAATTTAGGGCTGGCATCTTTCTAAGGCTACTTAGCCATTTTTGCTTACTCTGGAAAAAACCCCTATTTTGGCAGGTCCATAACTTCTCCCTTAGGAAATTTCAGGACATGAAGACATGGTCAGGTAGGAAAAATAACAATCTACAGGACCCCCATGTGGTGCGGGCATTTATATTTTCCTATAAATTATGGTGTGCATTTCCCTATGGAAATTTTTACTAATTTCCCCATACTTAGTCATTTTCCTATTTTTCACCAAACTACCATATTTTTTCCAAAATGATCGTCATTAATGTTGTCATCAATGACAATCCTATTCATCACAGTATTCATGTTTTTCTTTATAGAAATTGGTATATAATATATTTCATTTAGAAATATACTTATATCTAATGTATTTGACAAGTTACTGTTTGGTATGGTGTAGGTAAGACAATTACTTGTCACTACATCTATCGATTAAATCGGTTCTTCATCTATCGTATTCTCTAATGTCACAAAATTTTACGTTATTGATTAAATATATGAATGATGTACATTGTGACTCTGAACAAAGGTGTAATCAACATGCTTATCCAAGAACAATAATTAAGAAACAAAAATAAATATTACTTTAAAAATATATGATTTGTAGATAATTAATTCAAATTTAATTATATGAATGATTTTCATGGTTACAATGAACAAAAGTTTAATTAGCTCTTATATCCAATTGCAATAGATAAAAAAAAAAAAAATATTATTATAAAAAAATGATTTTCTAATGAGTAATTGAAACTTTGTAAAAATAATAAATAACATTTGCATATCCACGGTGTGGAAAAGTTCATCAGTGAACCATACACATTCTATTATTTCAACTAGTTGGTGTATCTTTTGCATTTCCCTGAACTAATATAAAAAAAGTATTTTACCCATTAGTTCTCTTTTACAAAATGTATGAAATGATGTTCTTTTAGGACATATACAGATCAATTCTCTTTACATGATATATGCACCACTGTGTTTATAATATCAATTATGCACCATATCACTTTATGCATTTTATATGCCTCCATTCATGTATAATAAAAAATATGCTCTGATGCTCTTACAATAAAAAGTATGCATCATTGTTTTTTTATGTTATACTTACTGGTGCCTATATCAAACAATGTATGCATTGGTGCACCGACATTACAATATACACACAGGTGCATTGAAAATACTAAATACACACCAATACATATTATTGTATTATATGCATCACTGCATATATTATAAAACACATGTACAAGTGCAAATTATATATCGTAAAGCATAGAAAAAGAAAACCTCCACTACAAACTCTGGCTACCTAGAATTTTTCAGTTATGTTGAATATCCTTTATAACATATGCTACCAATCTGGCTACCTATCATCATCTTCATCATCATCATCATTGCCATCATCATCATCATCATCAACATCACCATCTTCATCATCATCGACACCATCATCATTATCATTTCCATCTGCATCATCATCATCTTCATCGTCATCATCATCACCATCATCACCATCACCATCAACATCACCATCTTCATCATCATCATCTTCATTGTCATCATCATCATCATCACCATCATCATCAAGATCATCATCATCATCATCATCATCATCAAGATCAACATCTTCATCATCATCGACATCATCATCATCTTAATCTTCATCATCATCATCATCTTCGTCATCATATTCATCATTATCATTATCATTGTCATCATCATCATCATTGTCGTCATCACCATCAATCTCGTCATCTTCATTGTCATCATCATCATCATCATAATCATCATCATCATCTTCATCATTATCATCATCTTCATCGCCATCATCATCTTCATCATCATCATCATCGTCATCGTCATATTCTTCTTCATCATCATCATCATCATCATCTTCAAATTCATCATCATCACCATCATCATCATCATCATCAACATCACCATCTTCATCATCACCATCTTCATCTTCATCATCATGACGAGGATGATGATGAAGATGAGGATAGGGATGAGCATGATGAGGATGAGGATGAGGATGAGCATCACGAGGATGAGGATGAGCATGACGAGGATGATGATGATGATGATGATGATGATGATGATGATGATGATGAAGATGTTGATGATGATCATGATGATCATGATGATAATGATGAAGATTATGATGATGATGGTGGTGGTGGTGAAGATGATGAACATGATGATGAGGGCGATGATGAAAATGATGACGATGATGATGATGATGAAGATGTTGATTAGGAAGAGGGACATGACGATGATGAAGATGTTGATTAGGAAGAGGGATATGACATTGATGATGATGATGATGATGATGGTGACGACGATGATGATAATGATGATGATGATGACGACGACGACGACGACGATGATGATGATGATGATGACGATGACGACGATGACGACAAAAATGATGATGATGATGACGATGACTAGGATGAGGATGATTATGATGATGAAGATGATGATGACGATGATGATGAGGAGGAGGAGGAGGAGGAGGATGAAGATGAGCATGACGAGGATGATGATGATGATGATGAATATGTTATTGTTGATGATGATCATGATGGTGGTGATGATGATGATGATGAAGATGATGATGATGATGATGAACATGATGAACATGATGATGAGGGTGATGATGAGGATGATGATGAGGATGATGAGGATGATGATGATGACTAGGAAGAGGATGATGAAGATGATGATCATGATTATCATGATGATGATTAGGATGAGGATGATGATGATGATGATGATGATGATGGTGATGGTGATGGTGATGATGATGAATATGCTGATGAAGATGATGATGATTATGAAGATGTGATGACAAGATATTTACCTTGGTCTTCACTAAATTGGTATGAGCTTCTCCAACATTATAATAGAATGGTTATGAGTGATTATTCACTCGTATAAAAAATGAACTTTATGGAACTACTAAACTACTCTATTTGGATCTTCTTGTTTTAAGACACCGGACTAGGTCCATAATTCTTGATTCTTCATGTGCACAAATCTAAGAACAGGAGGCTTCACAGGGCCCAAAAAGTTGTATTTTTTTTTTACTACTTCCTCGGATCATATTGAATTGTAATATTAGTCCTTGGAAAGGATGTTAGGAGAAATCCTTAATTTTTCACTCAATTGGATGTTCCCCCTATCATGTAGATGTCTTCATTCACTGAGCTCCCCCTAAAATTGAGATGATGAAGATGATGATGACGATGATGATGATGACGAATATGATGATGATGATGAAGATGATGACAATGATAATGAAAATGATGATCATGATGATCATGACAATGGAAATGCTGATGAATTGGATGACGATGATGTTGATGATGAATATGATGATGAATATGACGATGCTAATGATGATGAAAATGAATATGATGATGATGATCAAGATGATGATGGTGATAATGAAGATGTTGATGATGAAGATGATGATTATGATGATGATGATAACGAATATGATGATGATGAAGAAGATCATGATGACGATGATGACGACAACGATGATGTTGATTATGAAGATGATGATGATGATGATATTGATGAAGAGAACGACGATGAAAAGGATGATGATGATGATCATCGTCATTGTTTTCATCATCACCATCATCTTCATCGTCTTCATCGTCATCATCATCATGTTCGTCCTTGAAGGGACTTATGTATAGGATCTCACTATAAGTAATGCAACCAAGGCAAATTATGACAAAATCCTAGTTAAATTAAATTAAATTAAATTAAACTACACTAAATTAAAAACATAGAGTTGTTTAACTATAATTAATTTAAAATGCAACAAAATATAAAATATTCAAATAAAAAAAACCCAAAATAAACTAAAAAAAAGATTAATATGTAAAATAAAATAAAAAACAAAACAAAAAAAAAACACAAAATATAAAATATGCAAATAAACAAACAAAAAAATGTAGAATTCAAAAACACCCACGCACTAGCTCATTAGCATTCAAAAACACCCGTGCAGGATCTGCTCCAGCTCCCATTTGGGGGTCTTCGATTTTGAAATTTCACTAAAGGATCTGGAATAGGCTATGATGTTTTTTTTACAAGAAGGGTGGGTGAAGGAATTTTCCAATTAGTGCATCATCCACTCCCTTCACATGTGATCCCATGTTTCTAGAACCACCTACCCCACCACTAGAATGGAAACAATGTTTGGACCTTCAGGTTTGCTTCCTTCTATGTTTTTCTTGATTACCTATTGTGTTTTTACTTTATTCATGGTTTTTTTCATTGTTGTGGATGTGGTGGAGATGAAATGGCTCAAATATCCTTGCAAGCATGAAGCATGAGCTGTCCAGGTGAACTTCGGAAATTAAATGTGAGAAATAAAACCAACAGTTATCGAGGAAAAGGAAGAAGGGAACGAGATATTTTAATGCTGCCATGAATGTGTTTGCTTGTTGCATTTCACCTTTGTGGGGTAATTGATCACTATGAGCTATATGATTGTAGGGTATGCTCTGAATGGGAAAGATGAAGAGGCTCTCAAGATGCGTTGGCAAGCGTTGATCATGGTGATGAGGTCGAAAGATTTTACTTTCTCAACGATGCTTCTAATTTGTGCAAACATCATGGCTTATGATTAGGGTAAGCAAGTTCATATCCTCACCATAAAATATGGATTTGATTCATATAATTTTGTGGGTATTTATCTAGTTAGCATGTTTGCAAAATGTGGGTTTGTTTCTATTTTTGTTCATTCCTTTTGGGCATCATGTAGAAATTCTCATGAATTGACAGTTCAAAGCTAGAATGTGATTTTTTTTAATAGGATATGTAAGTGGCTATTGTGTTAATTATAATACAATAACTGGTGCTCTATGGACTCGAAAACCCAATTCTCTTAGGTGCAAAGATAACTCCATTCCATGTTACCATTTCAGCAAGCATTTCAAAAACAAGGCTGTAACAACCCTATATCAACACACTTCCACCTACTACCTACAGTCTGCAATAAACTACAAACTGTCAAACTTTTACAGCCCTCCCTACCTGGTATTGTTTAAGAGAGGTAAATAAATTCTAAACATTTAAATTATTTGCATAGCTACAAGTATGGAACATACATTTGGTGGTTGTCCTATATTGCTAAGAATAATGTTCAAGATTTGGAGTGGTGTTGTTTACATTGAAGGAAAAACTAAAACTCTTATACACCTTAGATCGGTAACCTTCACTGCTGCTATAAAATTGTCATAATTAGAACTATCATACTGTATTATTGTTGCTATATTTATATGAGTCCTCATACTTGAATGGAAGGTTATTAGTTGGTTAAATATTGCAATTGAATTGTATATGGTTACACGGCTAATGATCTCTTATATGCTAAAGTGCTACTGGATGACCTTGCTACTAATTCCATATATCTTGAACTAGATACATTGACTTGATATCATTTACATTTGCATCTATAAGTACTAAATCAACTTAGTATGTCTTCTTCTGCTGCTATAAAATTGTCATAATTAGAACTGTCATACTGTATTATTGCTGCTATATTTATATGAGTCCTCATACTTGAATGGAAGTTTATTGGTTGGTTAATTACTGTAATTGAATTGTATATGGTTACACGGATAGTGATCTCTTGTATGCTAAAGTGCTACTGGATGACCTTTCTACTAATTCCATATATCTTGAATTGAATACATTGACTTGATATCATTTACATTTGCATCGATAAGCACTAAATCAACTTAGTATGTCTTCTTAGTATGCCGTCTTCTTAATGGTTTGAATTTAACTCCAAGGTTACACGAACCGTGGGTGCAATCAGAATCGGCCAACGAATCCGATACAGATATTGGGTTTCTGTACCATATTATCCAATGAAATTGCTTTAAATTTGAAATACCGTATAGGTCTTAAACACTTTTTTAATATAAATTTGGGTATAGGTATCATAAAAATAACTACTTTTTTTGTTTGTATTTTCGACATATCTCCCATTGTTTTTACTCAAATTTCGATCAGAAGAGCTCGTTGGATGCAGAATTAAATTCTGCATCCAACGAGTACCCACTCGGTATACTTTTGATAGACCCTGCTACCCAAAAAACAAGAAATACTTGAGAAAATGTGATGATGACCCCGCTACCCCAAAAAAAAGAAATACCTGAAAAAATGTGATGATGATGTCATCATCACGTTTTCTTAGGTATTTCTTGTTTTTGGGGTAGCGGGGCCTGTCAAAAGTATGCCGAGTGGGTACTCGTTGGATTTGGAATTTAATTCCACATCCAATGAGCTCTCCCGATCAAAATTTGAGTAAAAACATGGGGATATATGTCAAAAATACAAACAAAAAAGTAGTTTTTCTCTTTTCTTCCTCCAAAATTAATAAATATTATTTTATTAATTATTTTTAGGAGGCACATTTTGAGTTTAAATTTCCTCTAATGTGTCTTATTCTTAATGGTTTGAATTTAACTCCAAGGTTATACGAACCAGGGGTGCAATCAGAATCGACCAAAGAATCCGATACAGATTTGGCACTCATCCTAAAATCAGGAATCGGGGATTCAGAAACTTAACCCTAATTAACGTTAATTATCCTATGTAAACAACTTTATATTAGTCAAAATGAGGTGGAAAAATCCGATAATCTGATTCAGAAGAATCCGATTTGGGTGCGGTTAGGCCAAGGGCCGAATCCGGTAACTATGTTTAACTCTACAGTTACAAATTCTAAGTGTAGGAAAGTATTGCGATAGAAGAACACAATATTCCATTTTTGGTTTGTCATTTCTTGTGTCCAAGATGGCAGAATCTTCTTCCAAGAGGCAAAGAAGCAACAATGAGGGATACCTTGGAGTGCTTCCTAAGAAGAAACCCAAGCCTGAAACTAAGGAGAACAAATTCATGTTCAGGGTTTTGCTTCTTAATGGTTTGAATTTAACTCCAAGGTTACACAAACCGTGGGTAGGATCGAAATTAGCCAAAGAATCCGATACGGATTCGACACTCATCCCAAAATCAAGAATCAGGGATTCAGAACCTGAACCCTAATTAAAATTAATTATCTTATGTAAACAACTTTATATTAGTCAAAACAAGGTGGAAGAATCTAATGAAGAATCCAAGAATCCGATTCAGAAGAATCTGATTTGGGTGTGGTTAGGCCTAGGCCTGAATCTGGTAACTATGTTTAACTCTGTAGTTGAAAATTCTAAGTGTAGGAAAGTGTTGCAATAGAAGAACACAATATTCCCTCTATGGTTTTCCATTTATTGTGTCCAAGATGGAAGAATGTTCTACCAGGAGGAAAAGAAGTAGCAATGAGGGCTACCTTGGAGTGCTTCCTAAGAAGAAAACCAAGCTTGAACTTGAGGAGAACAAATTCATGTTCATGGTTTTACTTCTTAATGGTTTGAATTTAACACCAAGGTTACATGAACCGTGGGTGCGATCAAAATTGGTTAATGAATCCAATACAGATTCAACACTCATCCCAAAATCAGGAATCAGGGATTCAGAACCCTAACCCTAATCAACCTTAATTATAATATGTAAAAAAATTTATATTAGTCAAAATGGGGTGGAAGAATTCAAGAATCCGATTCAGAAGAATCTGATTCAGGTACGGTTAGGCCTAGGGCCGAATCTGGTAACTATGTTTAACTCTGCAGTTGGAGGATGTCATTGAAAAGATGTCGGTGTATGAGTTTGTAAGGATTGTTAGGAGAAAAGATGAGAAATAAATAATAGAAAAGGGGTCAATAAATATCCACTGGGGTCCCCAAGTCTATCTGGTAGATGCAATGGAAGAACGAATAAAGATGAAAACATCACCACTTGTAAGTTGTGTATAGGTCTAGGAATGGATTATTTATTTAATTTATAAATTTAATTGCCAGCCAACACAGTGGTTTTCCATTTATTATGACAATGCAGTGCAAGCAGTATGGGCCAATGGACCTGGAGAAAGGAAATTGATAAGGTAAGGGTTGTTGCATTACCTACATTCTCCCTAGGCATTAATATTTTATATGAATTTCTTGTACCTTTTGTATAATATAACTTTTCTATTTTCATTTCAAGCCTCTTCATCATGATTCCTATCCAATGTTTGTATAGAAACATAAAAGTAGCAGACTTAACTGTCTTTGGTGTGTTCTTTCTATACAATTCCCTGCTTTTAGCACTCTTATGTTCTCTTTGTGAATTTCCCACCTCTATTTTTTAACCACTTTCCCTCTATCATAACTGTTTGTTTTAATATTTTGGCTCCATTTATTCATCGCTTCTTTAAATTACTATTCAAAATTGTGTTTTATTTTTCATTTTCTACTAAAAGCTTGGAATTTTTTGTTCTCATTTATTTTCTACCAAACCAAAATATTTCATGCGAAGCCTTTTTTGGGTGGAAATGGAGGTGCTTTTCCTATCGTCCAAGCTTCTTCCAACCTTATCATGGGGAAGATGAGTCTCATGTTTTAAAAACTTGTAAGACTAATTATCTTTTATCCTCCATCTCTGAAGCTACAAATATCTAATGTCTAGCTTACGATTTTCCTATTAAATATTTCTGAAGTGGATCTAGTTATTAAGGAGCCAATTGGGTTTGAACCATTCAACCCTATCTACTCTTTATTCACTAAAGCCTCCCTGAGATCCTCAATTGACCCCATCTTCCTAACTTGGATTTGTTAAGCACTAATCATAGATTTTATGCCATTTTAAATATTAATTCATCTTTCATTTTCTATTTTATAAGATCTGAAAATTTATGTCATTTACATGTATTAAACTCATCCCTAAAACATCAAATTGCATGGTAGGTTTGCCCCAGTTTGTGGCTGGGAATTACCTTCTATAAATCTACTCAGTAGCGCTAATTAAATATGGTCTAAAACAAAATTAAAAGGTTGATTTGCAGGGTTGAAAATTTTAGATTAATAAGTGAAATTCCTAGATATTCCCTAGTTTTAGCCTCGTGTGTACCTTATTTCAAATCTAACTAAAGGTTAAAACATTTTGTGGTCACAAATCTTGGTTGCTGGTTGGAAAAGACATATCATTTGCAAGTTTGTAGCAGCATTTAATTTATTAATTTAGATCTCAAATTTGAGGATATTTTCACATATACACTAAAAAATTCTCAAACCTTGATTCTTCACTACTAAAATCCCTTGTAGCATCAACTAGTCCATTGATAGTATCAATCCATTTAACATTTTATTCTGGAACTAGATCTTGTAATTGCAAATAATGCATCTCAATAGAATCTAGAGCCTAGAACCTACTGCCTTTACATGACAGATATGGTGTTAACACTTTCCATTGTAGATAACATTGTAATGCCTGCAACATCTATGATATAGCCCACTTGAATGGTGGTAGAGAGACTTATTGTAATTTTCAGTTTCTGTTATTTTATGCTTGGTTTTTCTTTCTGTCATTGTTCTTTTCTATCACCTTTCTATCTGCCTGATAAAAAAATGGAATTTCATAGGATGCATATTGGACCCACATGAAACCATACAATTTTCATATGCACAGAGGGTGTGAATAAGACCATTCTATAAGGACCCTATCTGGATGTGATGAATAAGTATGGAAATATTGCAAGTAATTATAAACTGAAATGGAAATGTGTACATCAGACCAATATACAATAGATGCTATGTTTTGAATAAGTGCTTACAAAATCTAATCTAGGCATTTAATCATGCCACTAGAAATAATTGAGTGGGATAAGTTATCGAAGGTATTGATTTATCGATTGCTGATTCTTTAAGTGTATTTGTGGATTCGCTTGTGCATAGACACCAAAAATCCATGAAACTACACATTAATAACAAGAACTTATTGAAGATCCAAAACCATGGAAAGGAATGTGCCTTTCCACGGTTTATATTTTTTTTTGAAACCTGCAGGTTTCATCACCATATCGACGAACTTTCATCATGGGTATTACAAAACTGTCGAAACCCCGGGTGGCTTTCCATGAATACCGTCACTATAGAGACGGAATTTTGTGGAATTACTATTCAACTTGCAGATTTCATCGATAGATATTGGTTTTCCATGGTTTTTCCTGGAAGAAACTTCTTTTCAAATGCCAGACTTTGTCGATAGAGAGACAAACGTTTGTCGAAAGTGTTCCATGGTTATTCGTGGAAACAAAAAATTTCCTAGCAGTTTTTGCCCATATTTTTGTCATTATAGGGACGACAAGTTTGTCAATATAGCGACGAAACATAGAAAATGAATTAAAAAATTCAATTTCAAGGCCATCGTATAGAAGACATGTGGAGGCCAGTTCCTGTCTCTATATCGATGGCTTATAAAGTTCGTTGTTATAGAGCCGAAATAAGTGCCACGAAACATCGCGACCGTTATTTTCATAATTGATATGAAGAAACATGGAAATAGAAATGAAAAACTGTCACAAACTTGATCATATGTGTTAGTGAGTATAGAAGGTCGAGTCGATCTAGGTTGTGTGCGGATCACTAGTAGGATTAGAGTAGAACAACAAAGAGAGATGAGAAGAGAGCATGAGAGGGAGGAAAAGTATGTAAATATAGAAGAGAAGATCTTAAACAGAGTCTGCATCTTTGTGTGCAGAGAAAAGGTGCATCTCTTTCCTCATGCCTTATAAAGAGCACCTTGTGGTTTTTTCCTGGATGGGTTTCCACGTTATGTGTTGTGTATATGTGTGAATGTTGAGTAGCTTATTTATGTGCGTGAATGTTGTGTTGAATGACTGGATGATTATTGTGTTGCAACTAGATAAATGTATGACTGCTACATTATATTAATGACTATGCTTATGATGTCTATTCACTGTTAGTTCAATTAAGTCATGTAGAGAAGGGTTGGATCACAGATTGGTATTGCAATAATGTGCGTGCAACTAACCCACATTCCCTATCTTCGTTGGAAAACCTTGGCTCAAGGAAAAGGTACTAAAACACCCTCCCACACAAGCTGTGCAAATGCGGTTCTGGAAGTTACCCATAAAACTGAGATATCTCAGGTGAGACGTCATCTGTGTTGCAGGTGCTACTGGCTGAGCTCTGCTCCATTGGGCCAATATCTTGGGATTTGTTGTGATAAGAAAGAGGGAATCAACCTGGGTCTAGGGACAAATAGAGGGAATAAATCCAACAAATGGTTCTATTTCCGGGACCTTGAAGTGTTGTGGTGAGGGATAGGTTGTGTCATCCCACAAAAACAGAAATCCAAGACTAGGTGGATTTCAAAGAGCTATAGTTTGCACGAGAAGAGAGTGAAGGATCTCGGTGGAACCAAAAAAACTGGTTGGGTCGGTACATTTATTCATACATTTATGATATTTTCTTTTCTGATTTTCCCATCGTGTTGCATGAGTGGTTTTCTAAGTTGGAAACCCAACAAAATAGTTTTCAAGGAGGAGAACCAAAAGAGGGGAATCCTTTCTTGATTGAGCGGCTGAAAAGAGTCAAAAACCCTATATCAAGGGTTGTGGACTTATGGTAGATAGTATCCTAGAAGAATATATCATTAATTTTGTTGTTGACACAATAACCTCATACAATGAGGCAAAGCAAAAAAAAATTCAAGGACCACACACCAGATATTTGTCATATTTAAAGACGTGGATAAAAATGATTTTATGTGAAAAATACATTCTGCGAATGATAGACTAAATATAAAAGGGTGGCTATGTCTCAGAGAAACCCTAGAGCGGGATTTTCCTAGGAGATAGTGGAACTGAACTAGATCCAAGATTTTTAAGAAGCGGAAGAAGATTCAAATCTGGTAAAAGAAGGAAAACTATGTTAGAATGAGGGAGTTGCAGTACAGATCGAGACAAATTAGGATACAATTTTGCATCATACGTAGACGAAGGATCTTGTGACGAAGAGGAAGAATATTAGTTGATCTCAGAAGGCGATGAAGAGTAAGAAGAGTCGATCGAAGCACTCGAAAAAGAACGTGCATACAACTCGCCTACTGTACCAAACATAAGATCGCCAAACCTGTCTCCAAGTAATTCTATAAATACAAGTAATACTAACACTGTAAATAGTGGACAAGGAAGTACGACAAGTCCAAATTTTGTTCTAAATGTACCACCAACAAATACAATGGCTAGAGCTGACATTAAGCTCCCAATATTCAATGGAAACGGGTTGGAATGTTGTGAGCAACATTGGTTTCTTTGTGACATTGTATAAACTATACAAAATATCCATGATGAGAATATGAAGAAAGCACAAATAATCATGACTCTACGAGGTCGTGTGCTGGACTGGTATATGAAATTTTCCATAGTTCCCGCAGGATTGCTCCCCAAAACACTCAATGAGACTCGGCTAGTTTTGATAGATGAATTCCAAATCACAATGCATCACTAATATTAAAGAAATTAAGCAACTACCAACAAACCCTGTTTAGGACTTTGACCAAATATTTAAGACATTAATGGAAAAAGTAAGTTTCGAAATTTTGTATGTGTACCACAAGGAATGGTTTATTTCCTCCTTGCTACTGCATATATGAACCTTGTTGATGCAACAAAAAATTGTGTTGCAAACAGAGGCTCTTGAAATTGAAATGAAATTATAAGCCTCTCCAGTTGGACACATTGGCTCAGGAATGATACAAATTCAGTGGCAGCTAGCCAATCTTACGGTACAGCTCCAGGAAATTAAAAGAGGAAAGGAATTTCAAGAGGAACTATGGTGTAAAAGATGAAAAACAGATGGACACCATAAATATAATTAATCGATGCTTATGAATTATGTCACGGAAGGTGTGCCAAACCCATTAAACAACCAAGGAATGCCTTGGTGTAGAATATGCCAGACTAGAGGTCACAAGTACAAGGAATGTATGTACTTACAAAATATTGTAAGTGCACCCACTGGTCTATATTGTAAATTTTGTAGGTAAGTAGGTCATTATGAGAAATACTGCAGAGCACTTCAGCTCCTACAATAGAAAATGATGGATACATACTTAATGAAAAATGATGAGAAAATGCAAGTTGAATCAACATAGCCCCATTATCATCATGCGTCGTATCAACAACATCAATATCCTCAACTGTAATACTAGCAGAATCAGTATCCTCAATAACAACAATACCCTCTCCAAAGGGGGGGTGGGAATTTTAGAGGTCTAGGACAACAACCAGGAGGAGGCCAAACCATATGTTATAATTGTGGGCATCCATGACATTTTTTCCAAGATTGTCAAAGTCTTGCAAAACATTGTACATATTGTAAATAATTTGACCACACTGTTGAACAATGCCTGCAACTTATTGAAAAAAGGTAGGCTAGAACTATCATTAACCCCAACCTAGTGAGAAATCCGAATCCAAGCCCCGATCTGAATATTCAAATGATTTCTGCCGAACTAGGACAACCCATCCTTGTTGTAGTCACAATAGGAGGTGCTGCGATGAGAGCTAACCAAAATACATCGCAAGGAAAATCACAGGTGCGACTTGTAGTGCAAAAGAAAGCTTCACTAGATGTCAAATAGAAGAAATAAGTCTTCTTGAAGGTGTGATAGGACTTTGTTGATCCCAATAATTTGTTGAAATCTGGACAAGTTAGAGCTATACCTGAATGATTTGAACAACTAATCAGGAGGCCTCTAATGAAAAAGGTTAGTAATCTTAAAGAATTTTCCAAAATTTGTTTATCACTAATCCATGATAAAGACAATGTCGTAGAACTGATAGAACTCATAGAAGAAAACACAGAAGACTTGTGACATGAAAAAAGAGTTAATCATATCGAGAGAAAACTAAAGACAAAACGAGAACTCTAAATGACTACGTAGATAGGAAATTATAATATGGACTATATCATATTAGAATTGGGATCGGATGTCAATATATTGACAAGACAAACATGGGAGAGCATGAGTAAGCCATGACTGGATTGGTCTCTTATTTGGCTAAGGATTGTAAACCAGTCAAATGTTCTACCAATCGGTAGACTAACCCAAGTACCTATGGAAGTTGAAGTCTTAAGAGAACATGCTGAATTCCAAGTTATTGACATTGTCAATAAAACAAACCCATATCCTACACTTATAGGAATTGATTGGGAAATATACAACCAAACTATTATAAACTTCAAGAAGAGGATCTTGTCTTTCGAAGATTATGAAATAAGAGTGGTTACACCAATTGATCTGCTTGAAGGACAATGATATGTCAAACCTGTGAATAGCGAAGGATAAGAAAATTATCTGTACTAGCTGTACAATATCATGTCTTCTAAGGAAGACTATATTAACCCAACAACTGATGGAAACTTGAGTTGGATAAGTGTAATCTCATGCACGTTTGACTCAGGCGATGCTCTGGAGAATTGGTAGAATATGTTACATGGAGTATCCATGCGCAGATGTGGAAGGGTCACAAGAGTTGTTTGAAGAGTAGGAGTTGAGGCAAGCACACTGCCTCCATATGAAGGATTCCCTAATCTTGCATCTTTTTGGAATAATTTGAAGAAAAAGTCACGTAATCACAGCTATTGTTTGCTTTGGACTATGTGCTGAAAGTTACACCTGCTAGATGGTGGGGTACACACAAACAGTCTATCTTCGAATGGACACAAGGTAGAAGACTAATCAATATCATATTTGGAGAAGAGATAAGTTATTTTGATAAAATGTACATAGGATTGATAGATCCTGGAAAACATATTGAGCACTATCGAGGAATTTGGAAAAAATATCCCCGAGAAGAATGGGTTCACCAATTTATCCACTTTTGAAATTGTACCGAGAAGTTGGTACACCTCAGAAGAGCTGCGACAAGGAACCATTGAATGGGAAATATTACCTATATGATTTATCCAGACATTTGAATTTGAAAGTGAACACCCAACTGTGGATGTCTCATTACGAGTCATCAAGGAGAAAATATTTGAAGAAATACTGATTGTAGATATGAACTTTCATCGATGCAACAGGACTACACATAGATGGACACAGTCCTTCAATATCATAGGATAACTAGATGAAGATAAATCACTTGAGATAAATATACCTGATTCAGAAGGTATATGCATAGTAGAGGGAGCTTCTATGACTAATAACTAGCTCCTAAAACCACTCAAAATTAAGAAAGAAAATATTGCGTTTGAGGAATACCCAAAGTTTTCTAATCTTATATATTACTGGGATGAGGAGACTATGGGAAAGATACACAAATTTCAGGATCTTTTCCCCACAAATTTCTCTAAAATGAAAGGCATAGTTGGAGACTTGGGTGAAATGAAGATACCCCTGAGGCCTAATGCAAAACTAGTCAAACAGAGGCCATAAATATTAAACCCATGTTACAAAGAGAAAGTTAAAGTTGGACTAGATCGAATACTAGAGGCAAGATTAATAGAATCATTTGAAGAATTAGAATGGACTAGCTCGATTGTAGTAAAAGAGAATAAAATATCTGGAGAAGTCAGGATTTGTGTTGATCTTAGGAAATTAAATTATGCTTACTTGCATGATCTATTTCCAACTCCATTTACAAATTAAGTATTGGAGAACGTTGGAGGATAATAGATGTATTAATTCACAGATGGATTCTTGGGCTACAATCAAGTCCGAATTGCAAAATAAGATCGTTGCAATACTATCTTTGCAATGGAGTGGGGATGCTACCAGTACACGGTAATGCCCTTGGGACCTAAGAATGCACCTACAATTTTTTCTAGAATTGTCGTTGTTACGTTTAAAGAGTTTATACATAAATTCCTTGAAGTCTAATTCGATGATTGGACAGTATTTGGTCTTATAAAATATCATACAAAAAGTCTTAGAATGATGTTAGAACAATTCCCTCGATACCAAATCACTCTTAATTTGAGAAAATGTATTTTTCATGTCCCTTTTGGGGCTCTGTTAGGCCATGTGGTTTGTCATGATGGGATTTTGGTTGACCTAGCTAAAATCGCCATCATCCTGGATTTACCACCACCTACCACACTAAAATAGCTAAGAGCAATGTTAGGACATACGAGATATTACAGAAATTTCATCAAAGGATATGCACAAGTGACAGCCCCAATGGAGAAATTGTTAAAGAAATATACCAAGTTTTAGTGGACAAATGAATGCCGGGAGAGTCTGGATAAGCTAAAAAAATAAAATGGCCCCTACATCGATACTCATCTTTCTAGATTAAAAAAAAGAATTCCATGTTCATGTTGATGCATCCTCTTTTTCACTTGGATTGGTACTAATGCAACCAGGAGAGGGAGAAATATATCACCCCATTGATTTTGCTAGAAGGAAGTTGTCGACTGTAGAAAAGAATTACACCAAAACAGAGAGATAAGGCCTTGTGATGGTATATGGATTGCAAAAATTCAGATATTATTTGCTAGGGGGGGCATTTTAAAATATACACTAACCATTCTGCATTAAAATACTTGGTCAATAAGCCAGTGTTTGTGGGGAATATCTACTAGTTGATTCTCCTCTTTCAAGAATTTGACTTTGAGATAATCATTAAACTAGGCCGATTAAATTTGGGACCAAACCACCTCTCCAGAATAGATAATGGAGAAGATCCTACTAGTCTCGAATATAATATCCCTGATGCACAACTTTTTTGTGATAAGAGTCGTTGACAATCAATATGAATATATCATACAGTTTCTCACTACGGATTTTGCATTGGTCGAGTTCACAACAACATAGAAGAAACGGTTAGTAACATGACCTACGGATTTCCAATTAATTGCTGGCCACTTGTATAAACTAGTCCTGGATCAGATACTTCGATCCTGTGTTTTTGAACATGAGCACCCTAATATTTTAAGTGAAGCACATGTTAACATCATAGGAGGACACTATGCGGGAAAGGAGACGGTGCATAAGATATTATAGGTAGGTTTATTGTGGCTTACCATGCATGTCGATGCTCAATATTATTGTCGCACCTGTGATGTATTCCAAAGAACAGGAAATCCATCCAAAAGAAATGAAATTACATTAGTTCCACAACTCACGTTACATGAATTTGATAAATGGGTTGTTGACTTTGTGGGGCCTATTAGTCTAGCAGGAAAGCACACAGGATCTAGGTATATTATCACTATGATATATTACTTAACTCAATGGGAATAAGGTGCGTGTGTCAAGGATTGTATTGCTACGACATCAACAAAGTTCTTATTTGAAAATGTTGTAACAAGGTTCAGGTGCCCAAAGATTTTAGTCAACGATCAAGGTATGCATTTTGTTAATCAATTTATTGAAGAACTAATAGATGTATTTCAGATACAGCATAGAATAACAACTCCATATCACCCGCAATCTAATGGAGCAATCGAATCATTTAACAAGATTCTGGAATATGCGCTAACCAAAGTCTGCAATACAAGAAGGGATGATTGGGACAAGAAAATTTCCACAGTGTTATGGGCATATCACACAACCTGTAAGAAAATAATAGGCCAGACACCGTTCAAGTTTATATATGGATAGTAAGTTGTCATGCCTATGGAATATATCATACCAAGTTTAAGAGTGGCGGCAATTACAAAAATGACAGATGTTGATGTTGTTGAAGAAATATTACTTTAGTTAATCCATTTGGAACAAGAATGCTTCATTGCATGATTCCATCAAAATGTCAAAAAATAAAGGCAGAAGGTATGACACGATAGACACATTAAGAATAAGAAATTTTCAGTCAAAGGTCTTGTTCTTATGTATGAAAAAAAATTCTTCAAGCACCCACTCAAGTTGAGGACACATTGGTTAGGTCCTTATGTGGTTAAGGAAATCATTGATGGAGGAGCAGTGAAATTGGAAAAATTAGATGGCATGGAAGTCATAGGAATCATCAATGGGATCTATTTAAATCCTTATTTTGATCACTGTGACTAAAAAATGGGGGGGGGGGGGGGGANCATGTTGGCACAATTATAAGAAAGTATTTTTGAGGTGATAAATATCAAATCCATAGATAAGAAGGAAAAATGAGAAGATCCCAAGGGAATTTTAGGGTCACTTCCACCATTAATATCATGATGTCACAGCAAAAAGGGGCGGCGTAGTTGGCACCTCCACATAAGGATTCAGACTGATAACCCACGTGATGGTTTGTGTTGTCATTATGCTACTCAATGATGGAACATGTGAGGAATTGACAACCAGATTGTTTAGGCAACACCACTACTATGGGTCGATTCCCATCTCACATCCTTATAATGCCACCACAAGAATAGTCCAAGGTATAGAATGAACAAAAACTTGTGGAGAGGTATGAGGAGTAAGTGTTTCAATGCTAATGGCCCTGGGGTCCTATTGAGGAAACTGTAATGATTGTTCTAAAAAAGAGGAATGTTGTTAGATATGTTTCACTGAAGGTCAGGAGTTGCTTGGAGATTCAGCCAGTTTTGGGTGTCCATGCAAAAGAGGCTCCAACTATCTTGGTAAAGAGGCCAATTCAAACACCCTATGATGTCGGTAAAATCAATGCTTCTTTAAAAGAGATGAGAATGACTGAAGAAGAAGTGGAAAAAATTCAAAGAGAAGAGGACATCCCACCGAAGCCTCCATACATAGTTTCCAAGAATTAATTGGCACAGTGCATAGTATCCATTTCTAGGACCTGCTAGTGTGAACGAATGTTTGGACTGAGAGAAGAAGAAGCAAATGACAATTTCATCACCATCATCACTAAAAACTATTGTATCTATGGGAGGTGATGACGATTCCAAATATGTGTTGCACTGGCATACCCTAAGGGAGGGAGGTACTACATATTGAGGATGACACATATCACCAACACTATAGAAAATAGAAAAATTGACTAGATACTGGACTAAATGAGTGCCTCTAGCTCTAACGCTTACCCAGATGTCGCATACTCATTCACGGGTAATGCCAAGGAAGATTCTGAAGGGAGGAAGGAAAACCCAGGACGAGCTGGAAGCTAAAGCCAAAAATGATGACAAATAAAATTGTTGTTACCGATAGGTCCCCTAGCCCATGTGTTCTACCCTTACTTCATACTCCACAGAGTGGTAAGAGCATCCAAAAGTAGAAAAAAATGACAAGTCTAAAAAGGAGTTAGTTTTGTTGCTGAACGAGACTGCCTTATAGATGTCTGGATTTGTAAAAATGATAATAGTACCAGAAGTATAAATCCTACAGCCAGTTACAAACACAAAAAGAACATATGCTAAAACACAGAAGGAACATATTCTTAAACACAGAAAGAACATAATTCAGTGTGTACACCATAAGGTGCATGAGGTAGTGGAATATATATAAAGATTCATGCCAAAACATGTCAGTTCTAACATGGTGGAGCACATGCAGAAAACCAAAGAATACATGTGTCCAAAAAAGAGAAGTTGTTGAAAATTGTGGAGGTTTTTAGATCAAAATTATCCAGACCATGGAGGAATAGTTTGCATGGCTCAAGACGAGCCACATGTGACTATTGGCGGCCTGTTGGGCCTCAGTATGGTAGGAAATAAATCATCTACAATTATTCCTAAGTATGGAGAAGGATCATTAAAGAGTAAAAGGAGGAGCTACAATAAAGGAAGGAGCATCAAGGAAAAGGGAAGGATGTTGTGACATAAGAAGGAAAGAGAAGAAGAAAACAAAGAGAAGGCGTGGGACGAGGAAGCTGTGCTAGATTAGTAATCCATGACAGAAGGACAGAGAAATATACAAGATGACATGGTAGAATATCCACAGAAGCAGGCATGTGAAGAAGCGTAACGGAAGGAAAATAAAAGTAAGGCATATCACTGAGAAAGAGGCAGTCCTTAGCGATCGTGGGTACGATATTGACTGGAGACTATGGAAATCACACGCATGAAGGAATCTTTGTAATTTAGGTCGATAGTGCCTTTTTGTTATGTATTTCTAGAATGGGAAAGGTAGCATGTTGGATGAATATAGTAAATATCCTAGGACAGCGACTAAAGAAGAGTCTATAATGATTCTGTTAGAGTCTATATCGAGTCAGTATTGATTCTGTAACAAACATGTATGGGATCTGTATTGAGTGTGTAAAAGAGCTATAAAAGAAGGAACCCAACCTGTAAATGGGTTAGATGGCTTTAGTGGATTAGTTGATACAAAAATTTTGGGTAATCTCTAGACTCTTGGAAAAGACACTCGAGATAGATAGTTTTTTGTTAATGATTCGGGATCGCTAAGCGCATCAAAGTAGTGGTTCTGCAGCTAAGTACGCAGACAAGTAGAGATGATCAAGTCGATCCAAGTTGTGTGCGGATCTATAGTAGGAGTACAGTAGAATAAGAAAAAGAGAAGAGTAGAGAGTTTGAGAGGGAGGAAAATTACATAAAGATAGAAGAGAATATCTTGAACAGAGTCTGCATCTTTGTGCATAGACAAAAGGTGCATCTATTTCCTCATTCCATATGAAGAGCACCTTGTGTTTTTTTCTCGGATGGGTTTCCATGTTATATGCTATGTATATGTGTGAATGTTGAGTAGCTTACTTATGTGCATGAATGTTGTTTTGAATGACTGGATGACTATTATGTTGCAACTAGATAAATGTGTGTCTGTTGCATTATATTAATGAGTATGATGATGATTTCTATTCACTGTTAGTTCAATCAATTCGTGTAGAGATGGGTTGGATCATAGATTGGTATTGCAATATTGTGCATGCAAGTAAACCACCTTCCCATTCTTCATTGTAAAACCTTGGCATAGGGCCAAGGTACTAAAACAACTCCCACAAAAAATGAAAAAAAGTGGTTCTGGTAGTTACCCAAAAAACTGAGATATCTTAGGTGAGACGACATTTATGTTGCAGGTGCTGCCGGTTGATCTTCTCTTCGTCGAAACGATTTCTTGGGCTATGTTGTAGTAAGCAAGAGGGACTGAACTTGGTTCCAGGGACAGAGAGAGAGAAGAAATCCAACACCTTTCAAATCCAATGCCTAAGTTGTATATAAGAGGCGAAAATCATTTCTAATAATAATTTTTTATATTTATCAATTATTCATCAATTCTATTTTTACTATGGAATTATCATCAATTGGATGATAAATCTATTTGAAAGGTTTTGAGTAAAACTAGACCAGTTGTTATAGTGGTATTTGAGCTAGCCCTTCTTGGGCCTTACTGATACAGCTTTTGGCCATAATTATCATAGTTTCTCTAGAAGTAGGTATTTGACCATAAACCCTCACTCTACCATGTTGCAATTCCACTTGCTCCTACACACCTCCCCCCTGGGTTGTGCTACCTGTGAAAACTTTCCAAGACTCTCATCCATGATCACTCCTTACTCCACCTTTCCTTCCACTCATCACCACTCCAACACACCTCTCCTCCTCATCAGTGAGCTTCCTTGACCTAAATTCTCCCATCTCTTGCACACCATTTCATATCTTTTGACGTCCTCACATATTCCCTATTGTCGGCTACTTACCCCATGCACCTTTCTGGTTTGTATCTACACTTCACCTTGGAAATCACTACTCAACCCACTCCTTGGCTCACTCCTATTCTCCACCCCTGCTTCCACTCCACAATAATGTTAAAAACTCATCCCCTCTCACCCCGTACTTCTCTCCCATGCATATGCAATTTGCATTTAAATTCACTTTCCATCAGCATTTTCTTGTTTCCCTCAACACCACAACCTCCCATTAACCATCTGCAGGTGACCTCCCAATCCATGCTCTTCTACTTCATGCCTCCTCTCTATCCATCCAGCGTCGCTCTGACCACTCCCGTTCCCTCCACATCTAAACCTCCACTCCTACACTCATTCCTCCTCCATTCAGCCTCCACAACATGCCTCCCATGCCTAGAACACCCAGCATCCCATGTTACACATGCTCGTCGTCACCCTTAACCTATCTCCTCCATCACTGCGACCCCACCCTTCCACATCCTTCCCCACACTGCCCACTTTATTCTCCAAACAACATGACCTGCTCCACTTCTACGATCACCATCCCTTATTACTCTCTGGTCATCCACAAACTCTCATAAACATCGATTAGGGTTTAAAACCCTAAATCATTTCAATTCCAAAAAAAAATTATAGTAACAATATATTATTATAAATTACAAAAAATAAATTACTATTGAAACTATATAATAATTTATTATTTTATAATTTAATAATTATTATTATAGTTAATATTTTTAAATAATAAATTTTTTTGGAAAAAATGGTTCTTTAACCTAATAATAAGAAGACAAATCAAAGCAAAGTCATAATCGCAACTATGAAAAACACATATTCAGTAATTAAGTTGCAATTACAAGTAGTGTTGGATGATTTGGAGAAATATAAGGTGACCAATAAACGTATGCAAGTTGAGGTTAAGACGAATGAATTGTTAAAATCAATAAGAGACGATGAAAATTGCCTCTTAAAAAATCAAAATTGATAGTTGGAACTAACCAGAAGAGATACCGAGAAAATTTTATCTAATAAAGATAAAGAAATATCTTGTTTAAAAGTTCACAATCAAAACTTAGAAGAACATATTAGAAAGTAAAACACTAATGACAGATCACCATATGGAAGCAATAACGAATTGGAAAACAAAATAAGGAATCTAAACAAGCTCATCATGGATAAAGATACTGAATAGGTGCAAGTTCGCAAAACATTAGAAAGTCAAGAAGCATAGATAGGTCAACTTCAACAAAATATTAGTGAACTCCAGCAGAATTAGAATGACACTAAAAATTGCATAAATTGGAGATTGCAGCTATCAAAAGCATGTTATAAAATAACACCGAAGAAATTTTCAGATTAAAGAACCATAACAAAATGTTAGTCACAAAAATTAAGAAGTTGAAAAATTGTCAGAAGGAAGAACACTCTACTAAAGACATTGAAGGAAAAGTTTTAGACAAGCAGGAAGAAAATAGATGCATAATAAATCATAACGAAGATATTAAGGAGCAACTTAAGAAGTACGAAGATGACAAAAAATAGCAAGTAGAATTGATTAAAAAGTTTAAAAATGATAACATACAATTAGAAAACAAGTTGGAAAATATACAGAACGAAACATTAAAAACTCAAGGTACAAAAATACAATGTCCAACCCATATCAATGCTCAAAAGACGATGCTCATGAAAGAAAATAACATTGTGAAAATCCTCTATTGACACCACTACAACAAAACCCTATGATTAGGGTCTCTTTCAGCTTCCTTTTTAGTGTCCACTATCACTTTTAGTGTATTTTTCATCATTTTTTAGACAAAGTGGATGCTTTTCCATGGGATGGTTCTTTTAATGGCGTTATTTGCACCTATTTTTTAAAATTTGGCACTATTGTGGACGCTACTTAGAGTCCCAATTAGCATCCCAATTAGCATCCTTATTAGCGCCCCAATTAGTGTCCCAATTAGCATCCCAATCAGCATCCCAATCAGCATCCCGATTAGCGTCCCTTTTTAAACTTTAACGCTATTTTGGACGCTAATTATCATCCCAATTAACATCCCAATTTGCATCACGGGGGCGTCACCTAGGGGTCAATATGATATTACGTTCGTTCATATTGGGGGGTTAAAAATCAAAACTTTTTAAACCAATATATTGGTGGTATATTAAGGGTAAAAAGGGTTTTTTATTTACTATATAAATATCCAATATGGTGGGGCATATTTTATTGCTTAGGGTTTCACGTGCCTCTACCATAAGCCTGTCACAAGCCTGATACTGATGCTGCATCATTTTTTCTGGATTTGGAGGGCGATTTCCCTAGTGCCCGCACCTTCTGTCTTAGAAATGGGCGATTTCTATGGTCCTTGCGTCTTCTGTATTAGAAATGGGTGGTTTCTATGGTGCTTGCACCTTTTGTCTTAGAAATGGGCAGTTTCTATGGTGCCTGCGCCTTTTGTTTCATTCATTCCTGTGTTTTCCCCCTCCTTTTGTCTTAGAAATGGGTGTGGAAATGGCGGAGAGGCTTCCATTTTCGGTGGACACTTGGACATATTTCTCTTTGTCTAAGAATAGATACCATTTCTTAAGACACTCCCACAAGGATCACACCAGGGGAATTGGAGCGCATGCCTCCTACCCTGTCTACTGCACCTCCGTCACTAAACAGATCGTCCACTATCGCTACCCCACGGTGGGTGATAATTTGTTCCTAAGATGTTTTTTTTAGCTGATATATATTGGGTTATGTAATTTATACTGCTTAACATATATTGTATTTATTTGTCTCATAGCTGGACGGGAGTATATTTGTCTAATTGGAAATAGGAGAGCCGCTACTAATTGGTGGTGTCAATGAATCCTTCACCGTCATTGAATTCGATGCCAACCAAATTTTCCCAAGTAAATATTAAGGGTTCAAATCCTAGTCATTTGATCTAAATAAGCATTTAGAATTTTTTTGTGTACCCCATATTTTGGGTTTGGTTGTAGGATCTGCACCTAGGGTATGCTTATTCAATTACATGGATTCCCTATGCAAATTCTTGAATTCATTGTATGCCATTTCAAGCATGATGTGGAATACTTAGTTATATATTGTGGATAAGACTTCTGGAAGATGGGCTTGTTCAAATTTTATGCTATTTTGGTAACCATGTTCTCACCATATCTTCCAAGGTCTCCATGTTCACATGATGATTTGGGCAACAATTCCTTTCACTCTCACCCAAAGAACCGTTGTTCCTTTGTGGTGCATGAGTAATAGGAGAATGGTTGAGTTGCAAGGCCAAGAATCCCATCTCTTCACCTTACTCGAGCATAGCATTGGCTTCTCCTCTTCTGTATTTTCTCAATAAGAACTTGAGGAATAGTTTCTCATGTTTGATTTTTCAATTCTCCTTCTTTTCCTCTTTGACATCTCTCATGCTTCCTCTTCTGTCTTTTCTCAATAAGAACTTGAGGAATAGTTTCTCATGTTTGATTTTTCAATTCTCCTTCTTTTCCTCTTTGACATATCTCATGCTTACATTAAGAGTACGATGTTACTGTAGGTGTGGATGTTGGTTGAAATGGTATGGGGAATTTCTTCCCATCTGTTGGAATATATGAATACTGAGAGGGCATAAATCAATATTTGACAAATTTTAACAATCATCACATAATCAATCATATCAATGGAGATCAACAACAAGGCACAATACAAAAATATTTATTTTACGTGGAAACCCAATAAGGGATAAAAAAGGTTTTTCTTATATTAAACAAGAATTACATTCTTTACAGGTTTCAACCTTGGAGGGACACCAATCACTGTAGTAAGTATCCACTTACGCCTTTTTAGGAGGGAATTAATTCATCCTTTAACCAAAGGAATAAGGGCCTTCAACCTTGAACCTTTTTTCTTCACCAGGAGCTTTCACCTTTTTCCTCTAATATTTAGACAAACGAGCCCACCAAGTGATTAATTTTATTTATGGCCCTTATTAAAGTGGTGGGGCGATCCACCAAATGTATGGAGAGACATGTTTTTATGTCGGAAACAAAATCCCAAGCTTATGGCATTGTTGATGTCGTAGTGGAAGGATGACCTCGTAGCAAAAGATCCTCTTTGCAATTGATTTTTCAAATGAATTGTGAAGGCATCAACTTGTTGCACTAATGAGGACACCAATCCTCTTTGTAGTGCTAACCACTTACATTGCTCAATATGACAAGGCATCAACTTGTTGAGCTAATGAGGACACCAATCCTCTTTGCAGTGCTAACCACTTACATTACTCAATTTGATAGGCACCCACCTGTTAACATGGTGAGGACACCAATACTCACTGTAAGAACCTACTCACCGTTTGTAGGCACCAACGTGTTAAGAAGACGAGGACACTGATCCTCTGCCTTGCTCCACCCAGCCACCCTTAAGACAATTTTATATGCAATTCCAACCGAGAGACGTAGCTCTGCTTCTTTTTCGCTTACACAATCATATTACCTACAGATTTGAACTTATATCTACCTTCACATGTCTGGTGATCAAAATATCATGTTCAATATATGGCAGTACTTGATCAGTCACAAAAATTCATGCACCTGAAGTCTCCTCTTCAGAGCCTCATATACATACTATAAATATGCAACTAAAACACAGTCCTCATTCCTTTTTACACCCATTCCTTAAACCTTCTTACATAGTCCTCAACATCCTAGTCTATCCTATGGATGCCACACAGTCTTAATGCTTTCAAAACATTCACACATCTGGACTTTCATTTTCAGTACATTACACAAAATGAGCATATCATCAATTTAATCTTTGGACAATGGATCCTATGTCTTCCTGGAAATTGTCATCTACGCACAAATTTTGAATGATCTATTCATTTGGACACGATAGACAACATATCTATTATTCTTGTAGCTGCAACATAGTCCTCAAAGATCCTCTAGATTTTCACATAATATACAAGTTCTCTGGCTCATTTCCTTTTATATGTTCACTCATGACTTTATGCTCTCAAGCCATCCGAAAACATAAATTTATGTAATGCTCCTAGAGGCCCCAAAATAGAGTAATTTCATACTTAACACAGAGAGTCATTTCAAGCTCTCAAAACTTCTCAACACAGAGAATCGCTTCACTCTCTTTATTTTCTCATACCTTTATATCATCAAATCTTTCACAGGAAGGGAATCATTTCATATTTTCAATATCTTGACTATCATTCCATGTCTCACACATTGCAGTATTATAGAATTACTTCATTACAGTAATCAGATTGCTTGTTCTGCAGCATGTTTGATCTTTCATGGTACAAATCCTATGATGATTCAAGGATTGGTAGTAACATACCAAGATATCATAATATTTTATAGTATAGTTTAAAATGTGGAACCCTTTTGCAATTTTCTTCCATAATCCATCAAATCACGTTCCATAATTATGCTACATGTATTCTTTCCTTTGTATATACTATATGCAATTGACATAAATCATACTCAACGCTTGATACATAGATCACATTCATGCAATTGTAAAGAACAAATATTTACTTGCAATTTGTTCATTTTCTATCTTCAATGCCTGCATTTAGAAACAAAGAAAAGACCCTAAATCTCCATCAAACCCAGAGCCACAACAGAATCACATTTCTTCATTCAACAAAACTCAAATTGTTTTTCCCCTTTTCCTCAGCACACCAATCCATGCATACTTGCAATTTTAAATATCACACATAAGCCAATACCCATGACATACTTTTATCTAACATACCCAGAACCTACAGCGAACTAGAATCACGATTTTAGATCCTTTTCATTTTTCACTGACACATTCTTATTCAAATTTGTTCACAAATATATATGTATTTGTGTGGACCCAATCAATTTAATTAGTTGTGTTCCAACCAATGTGTGAGTGTTCTTCAACTTTTTAAACAATTTCAATTTCATTTGTTGTGCACTTTGTAGACCCATCCATGGACAATTGAGGCCATTTTGTGTGTAATATAGCACTAAACATATGCATAAACATTATGCAATTTCGAAGGAGTCCAACTTGTTTGTGGAAATTTTAACATTGTTAAATCATAATATTCATGTCCTATTTATATGTAATCCAATAGATGTTCATCTTAAGCTGGCCTTAAGCACACACAATTCACGTTCTCATTTTCAGCAAAAATGTCCAACCCAACTAATCCACAACCTACAGGTGATTTGATAATTGGGATGTGTGTTGAAAACATTGGAGAATTAGTGGAACTCATGTAGCTTATTTCGGTAATATGTGTTTTGCAGTTCCGACAATAACTATGTTCCGGTAGTAAAATAGGTTCCCGTAGTGCCTAGTCTATTACCGGAATTCAAGTTCCTGTAATTCTGGATTTTCTCTTGTACATATGGTCAACCATACTCCAAACACTTTGACATCAATGACATGCTGTTACTCCTATGTATTTTGATGATGCTATTACTTTGACATAAATGACAACAATAGTTCAACACATGCGTAAATAGGAGAATGGCTAAGTTGGGGGGTCAATTGGAAGGCCAAGAATCCCCGACTCTTCACCTTCCTCAAGCACCGAATTGGCTTCTCCTATTTTATCATTTCTCAATAATCACTTGAGGAATAGTTTCTCTTATTTGATTTTTCAATTCACCTTCTTTCACCTTTTGACATCTCCCATGCTTACATTAAGAGTACAATAATACCGAAGGTGTGGATATTGGTTGAAATGGTATGTGGCCTTTTATGCCATCAACCCTGTCTCCTACCTTGTCCATAGTCTTAAACCTTGCTTATGCCAATCCTTGTAGAACTTGAGCTAATAGCCAATTGTGTTGTCGTGCAAATCCAATTGGATCAAGAAAATACTAAAAAATAGAGAATCCATAAAGAAGTTTGATGAGAACATTATAGCAATCTCAAAGGATCTATAAATTTAGAGCAAAGGAAATGAGTGTACATCCCAATATTGAATAAACCAATCAACTATTTGGAATGGATATCTAGAAAAGATAACAAAATCCCTAATCATTGGGAGGAGTTTGAAGGATCTCAGCAGGCATCCAAAACCAAACTTAAATATGGCAAATAAATGCAGACAGTGTTATATTAATATTTGAAAATTCAAAGAATTGCATCTAATTTTTACAGATCTCCTACAAAATCCCCTAGGATACCCAACTGGCTCCAGATATAAGGTTTATGGCATCTCTATCCAATAATTATGCCCTTTGTTTTAATTCTATTAAGTTGAATTGCTTCAAAGTTCCTCATTAAATGTTTGGCATCCAATTTTTTTAATTACAAATCTAGAATTCCCTCAAACCATGGCTTTCCTCAATCCCAAAAGGAAGTTATTTAAAGACTGAAATGAAATCCTTTGTCTCTACAAAGTGATTGTTGTTCATGTCCAAGGCTGGATTAGAATTCAAAACCTTGTCATCAAAGAAAACTATCCTACCCTATTCCTTGTCCTACTTTACCTGAATTATCTTGAGAAGCTTCATCAAATAATGGTATATGTTGATCACAAATTTGATGAAGGGGTGAAGGTGTATATATTGAATTCATTTTTTTCTGTCCAAGGCCTCATGTACCATTTCCTCTGCCACTGAGTTTAATATCACATGCAAGATTCAAGTTCAAGACTTTCTAAATTTAAGGATCACTCATTTTGAAGCTGGAATATGTAGGATTATATTGAAAGAAGCCATGCCAATTTGGATATAAATAAATCACCGTTTATTTTGGAATGAAGAGAGAAACGTTAAACCTCAAACATGGAACTACAACACAAATTCCAGTTTCAATGTGGTTTCAATTAGAAGTTGTAGATTTGAAGAAAGAGTTTGGAGTTTAATTACAAGATTTTTAGGTGCACAACTCGAAGTACTGAAAACTTATTGTTATTTGGATGGCCCAAAACAAGATTATTGAAGTTGCGGAATAGTTAGTTTCCTAGCACAAATGTTGGTTACATACATTGGATGTTGTAGATATTTTTTGCAAGGATGAGTTATAGAAATAAGTTTATACATACTATCTTTCATTGCAAAGATTTAAAGATGGGAAATATTTCCATTTAGGGTGTCAGTAGACTTGATTGTTAGGCCCATAAAGTGGCCTATATCTTGTTGATGTTCCAATAGACATTGTTGAATGGTATGAAATGTAGTTTGCTTGTTCTTACACCCTATTTAAGGTGTATAATAAGCATATAGGCTTTGCAATTTGAGCCTATCTTTGAATTTTTGAAATGCAAAAATTGTGATTTTAAGAATTGAATGTATAAAAGTTTATCCCTTGGAAAGACAGACTTTAAGAATATATGGAGTGTATTGTAACACTAAAACTTGGGTTCATAATATTGTTTTTAAATAACTTGTGTTTTTGTTGTTTTTCAATGTTTATTTGTTCAACTGGGTTCTGAGCAGTTATTCCTTGCAAAATTTGAAACAGTTTTAACTTGACCTAGATTCTATATTATTGAATTACCTTCTTAGCTGGAAATATTTCACTAAAATTTAGTATTGTCATTAGACTTGTTGGTTTGTCCTGAATTTTATCTTGGGCCTTCTTGAACAAAGAAAATCTGCCATTCTTGGTTCTCTATTCCCATTTCTTTATAATCATCATATGTTTTCTAGTTTTTTAAGCTATGATCCGTATGTTTCTTGCGTCTTTTGCAAGTTGGAAAAATATTTAGAAGGAATTCTTGGATTATATTTAATTTGACTTGTCTGAGTTGCAGATATAGGAATTGCCAAAACTGTTATGTAAATTTATTTTTGACAATTCCTGCCATTATTTCTAGAATCTCTTGGTGTTATGATCTATTGAGAATTTTCTAGTTAAGGGAATTATTGGCATGCCAATATTTTGATTTTTCCATTGCTTAACTTTGAATAAAGGGATTTCCTTGAAATGTATAACTTCAATTTATTTTACCTTTCTTAAAACCAAATCTTGTTTGAACTTAAAACATGCTTATTTTATTTAGTTCTTGGGGTTCTCATGGATCCCTCAAATTTGATGGGACTAATGTAGTCGTGATTTAGTATATAACATAACCCATACATGATATGCTCCTTGAGTGGAACTCTACTGGTTTTTTAATTAGAATTTGAAAGTTTCAGGTGCTATCATGCTTTTGTTTGAAGGCGTTTTTGGAAACATCCTGCATACAGGAGATTGCAGGATAAGTTCTGACTATGTATTGCAACTTCCTCACAAGTTCACAGTTAGAAAATCTAGCACGTCCAAATATTGTTTATATTGTTTATATCTAAACTGCACTTTTGGCAGGGAATCATTTAATATGCCAAGAAAGCATGTAGCATCGATGATCCATTCTTTGAAATCGAATTTGAACACAAGATAAGCGTGAGCCATTGGAGAATACTAGATTTAAGTCTTCTAAATTTCTAATGGGTCTTGCAAAGAACGAAAAAAGAGACACAATAAGAGGGAAATACATCATCGGAGAAAGTACAAAGAGAAGAGTAGAGAAAATGGCCCTAAAATACCCATAGAAGAGAAGATGATAAAGTTACGTGAATTCTAGAGAAGAGCAAATGGCCCTAAAATCACCCATAAAGATTTGTCTAGGGGAAGCAATCACAAAGGTTAGAAATCTCTTTTGATGTACATGTGTATACAATAACAAGGGATTTTATATTATTGTTAATCAACTCAGATAAGTGCAGTATTGTCAAATGTTTATTGAAGTCTCTAGTTAGTAGCTTGCTATGAAAAAGATATTGTATATTGTTTCTGTCGTGGTTATTTTTAAAATATCATGTTATCTTCTTATAGACAGGGCACTATTAACAATGAGACTCTAGGGTACTTCATAGGATGAACTTTCCTACTTCTAACAATGCTTGGTATTGATAAGGAGCGTCTACATTTCAGGCAGGATTTACATAATGAAATGGCTCATTATGCTGCAAACTATTGGGATGCAGAAATAGAGTGTGCATATGGATGGGTTGAATTTGTTGGTCTTGCTGACAGATCTGCTTAACACTTGAAACCTTCTTAGAGTAATTTTTCAAAGTAAATTTTGAGTTATTCAATAATAATTTTTTTTGAAGTCACAAGTTTTAAATGCAAGTTATAATCTGTAAACTTGTAAAACTGTAATGGAACAAGAAAATAGTGTTTTTCCTATTGTGGCTCATGAAAGATATCTAGAACCCATGGAGGTAGAGGTGATTTATATCAATGAATTCCTTCATTTTGTTATTTATATTGGTACAGCCAGTTTATATCTTGTTTTTTTGTGCAGAAATTAGTTATAACTCCGGGAAAGAGAGAGTTGGGGTTGGAATTTAAGAAGAATAGGAAGATTCTTATTGAATCTTTAGAGGTGAATACTATATTTATGTTCTTTCTTGCACTTGTTGATGGTGTACACTGCAGGACGAAAAAACTAAAATGGTTTTTTCTTTCTTCCAAGTTTTATGTACCCTGCTTGTTAAGGTTATCTTGCTTCTGATGGTTATTTTTGTGGCAAACCTCCTGCCAGGCCATGAGTGAAGCAGAAGCAATAGAGCTTAAATCTAATTTGGAGTCTGAATGGAAGGCACCATTTCAAGTTTGCACACTTGGCCAAAATGTCACTCTTACGAAGGACATGGTATCTATATCTAAAGAAATAAAAAAAGAGCACTAGAGAGTTTTCGCACCTTCTGTGATTGAGCCATCATTTGGAATTAGTAGAATCATTTACTGCTTATATGAGCACTACTTTAATACATGATCAAGTAAGGCTGGGGATGAACAATCCAAAATTTTCAGTTTCCCACCATTATTAGCACCTATAAAATGCACGGTGTTCCCTCTGGTGCAAAATGAGAAATATGAGGTAACAACTCAACTTATTTCAAAGTCATTGACTGGAACAGGAATATCCCACAAGATAGATATAACAGGCACTTCCATTGGCAAGATATATGCAAGAAAAAATGATTTAGGTGTGCCATTTGCAATAACGGTTGACTCAGAAACATCAGTAGCCATTAGAGAGAGAGACTCAAAAGAGAAAATACGAGTTTTAGTGGAAGAGGTGGCTTCTCTTGTGAAGGAGGTGATAGAAGGCCATAGCACATGGGAAAATGTGCTTTGGAGATACCCAACTCACATAAACAACACCGCATATGATTAGTTTTAGTGTAGTTTAACAAAGGATCTTGTGGAAAGGCTCTTTCCTTTTCCTCCAATTTGCAAAATGAGAAATTCACACATAGAACTTATGTATCTATTTTAATTCAAATCATACCAGGTGCATTTTATGGTGCCCTCAAGTATCATCTGAACATTATTTATTACTAGTTGACTAGTAATTACTCATTCGTTTTGTCTGGTGAAGAGTTTGATAATAAAAAAATTTGCAAAGAAAAGGTTGTTTTCCTGTTTGAGAAGAATTCTCGACACAAATATCCAAATTTTCTAAGAGATGCCTCCCTCCCGACCTTCTTTCCTAGTTAAAGGGAACTTACATATAGCTGTGAAAATTTTCTGTAAAAAGGGTCTAGCAAGACTTCCCTATTCGGAATACAAGCATAGATCTCTAAGTGTATCCATTAGGACTTGTATCTCTTTTATGCCAAGAAAGTGAACTTACCATGTAGTGAAGTTTATTTCTTATTTAAGGTTGCATATATGTCATTAAATATTCGAACTAACTATAGATATTTTGTTGTGCATAAATTGTTTCAAACAACTTAGATTGAATTTTGGGTGATAAATTGAGGATAGCCTTAACATTTCATGTTGAAGAGTGCAAGAAACATTATTCTAGATAAGTGGGAATGTTTTCGAATATCACTATCATAGTATTTATGTTTCCCGTTGTGGAAAATTCACAAAAGAGAAAAAAAATTCCAACTCGACTTTTGCAAAATTACAGTAGTGGGAAGGATTTTTAATAGTTTTGGCATCAAAACATTTAAAAAAAGATATGTAGATTTACATAGCTCTTGGTGATTGATAGCCAATATTAATTAGAATTAAATAGAAGTAAGTTCTTTTCCTTTTTACGTAAGTGCAATCCATGTCTGAGACAAAACACTTCATCAATAGGGATCTAAATGGTATCCAAGTCCAAAAAACAACATGCATGATGCTACAAGCTACTCTCCTATTACATATCACTCATAAAAATGAACAATCATCAAACTCATCCCCATTGCTTGAAATGGGATCCTCATTACACCCATTTCTCGACTGGGTTTTCCTTAATTATAAAGCAAAGGTTTATTCGAAGGATTCTGGAACAAACCTAATATCGTGAGCATGTGGTGGCCCTGCAAGCAAGCAAAGAACAACAATGAATGGTCTTAGTTCCAAGTCTGGGCACATAGAAGTCACCAATAGCCACGAGGAAGCAATAAGGACGAAGTGTTTGATATAGGTATATTAATGAAATATTTTGAGCATCTAACAGTCAACATGAAATCACTTTTGGTCATTTTTATGATAGTATCCAGTATTTTCTTCAATGGTAGACTATTCAAGTCAAGTTCACAATGTTTCTAATTTTTAGGTCTTATCTTTGTACAAACATCCATTACTCATTTCTGAGTATATGACAGTCCCTTGGGCATGGTAACAACCATAAATCCTTGATCCTGAAGCAGCAACAAAAAACATCATCAAATTCTGGGAAGTAAATCCATTGTTCATGATTATGAGATAATGGTTACAACAATATTTGATAGGCTGCAGCCATAGGAGAATGAATAGCCATCCTTGGAGGATGAAATGTATGCAAATTTCCTGGTGCTCACCTTAGACAAAATCAATGTTCCAAAAGCCATTTGCATTTCCAAGCAAAGAAATTCTCAATAATTATTTTTCATGCTACTTGAAACGCAAAATTCCTCTTCAATTATGCATGCCTTAGATACATTTACATTTACATTAAGTGACTAATAGCATAGAGGTTTAAAGTAAATTTATGTTTTGTAGGTTCACTTATTCTTATCTACAAGGATGCTAGGTTTCTATGCAAATCTCTTTGGACATAAAACCAAATTTTCCTTCCCATAGGAAGATATACATGAAGTAGTGGAGTTGCCTCCTTATTTAGCATCAATGGGTAGTCCATATATGGCCATCTACCTTCGTAGAGGCCGATGTGTATATGCTATCCATAGTGAAAAGTACAAAGATGAGAAGGGAAGATTTGAGTTCCATTTCCAGTCCTTTGTTTCCTACAATGTTGCATGCAGGTACACATTGAGTTCTTTTCTCATCCCAGCAACCATAAATAGTCCTTTATCACTTTGTAAAAATGGAAAAAGTAATATTGGATGAACAAAAGAGTACTAATGTGCATAAATTCCAATGAAGAAAATGGAAAAGAAAGAGTGGATGTCCATGAAATTGAGACAAATTAGTTTGGTATTTTGAACAAAACTTGAAATATCCTTCTTTCCCTATTCTTGAGATACCATGATTTATTTGTTAAACAAGACAATCATGGAACTATGGAGGAATAGGGTGTTGAGTCTTGAGAAGAAGATGCAAATAGTAGAATATGAGGAACCGACAAATTCAGGGGATCACCGAAATGAAGTATCTGGATATTTTTTGGGTTTTGAGGAATCCAACATGACTAAGGTCCACTCACAAACATTTCTATTCAGTGTAAGTATCTAAACTCGTGAATTATTTTCTTGTTCTACATTCCCATGAAGTTGTTGTTCTAGTCCTCAGACTATTTCTAACAAACTGTCATGTTGATGGCTTGTTTTGGTAAGAGCATGTTACAATGTTATTATAATAAACTATGAAACACAACAGCCTGTGGGAAGAGGGTCTTACTATTTCAATCATCACTTGTTCCTCTGGAATTCATCCTTACTAAAATTGTTTTTCAAATTCCTAATGATAAGTTGAGTCACTCAGATTTGTCTTTTACACCAGGTAAGCACATTTCGCAGCTCTACCACATTCTGTTTCAATTAAAGAAATTGAGAATTCTATTCTGTTTATTTTCAGTCCTTCACCAATCCGAGGGAGTAGTTCAGATCACTGTTCACCACTCCAAATTCACTTAGATGGTGAGGCAACTGAGGATACAAAGGATTCCATTGCCCATACAAAATCAATAATTCCTAGAGTTAATGTGCAGCAGTGGGGTCTTCCAAATACAATGGATCTGGAATCAAGTGAAGAAGGTAAAATAAGCTCAGAGCGAAAATCAGTTGGAGGGACACATAGTGGGGACAGAAGTAGCAATTGCCAGGAACACTTTTGAGGGAATCTTAAAGACGCTGTCAAGGACGAAGGAAATTATTGGTAGAGCATCGCGTCATGCTATTGACTGTGCTAAATATAGCCTTGTTGTTGAGGTAAGCTTGATATATGTTATTTTCCAGTATGGTAAACAAGCAGCTCATTTTATTTTTTCTTACTGTGGTTTTTAACTTTTGGAAAATTAGTGATGAAAATTTTCAAGGATTAGAGTGAAAAATGAATATCTTGCATCATTTCTGTGTTCATTGTGACTTATGAGAATCCTATACATTTGGGTATTTTTCCCTGCATTAACTTATTTTCTCAATGTATTTTGGTCATTCATTGCACGCTAATAAATTTACATGCTCCATAAGGGTGTGTGGTAACTGGTAAGTGGTAACCCATTAAAACATGCTCCCTAGGAATCAATCCAAGACCATATGGGAGATGTATTAGTCTAGAGTCTGTATTGATTGCATCTCCTATTTACCTGTTCAATTAAATGCATCTGTTAGAATAGATAGCATATAAATTTTATGTTATCAGTGATTAGCATAAGTCATTGGTATTCTGTTGTGTTAGTTGTAATATATGTGGTTGGGTACACCGTACACCACAGCCTAGTATAAAAGATTCAATTGTAAAACTAGGACTGCAGGGGAATTATACCAGTGAATTTTATGTTGTTGTTAAGTGAGGGTAGAAACATAATTGAGCAGCTCAGTAAAATTCTAAGCACACGAGCTAAAGGTACCAAACCCAGGGAAGTGCAGTTGAGGAAGTTTCCTAAATTTGCTGAGTGTTGAGTTTCATTTTTGTGAAGAAAGAGTAGTTCAATAGCTCTCCTTTTTCTTCTTCTAAGTGGAGTACGAGGATCCCTCTTTTCATTTTTTAAAGCAAAGTAATTGGGCCTCCCTTTTTGTTGTATTAAGTAGAGTAATCAGGATCTCTTTTTTCATTTTAAGGCAAGGTACAACATCAAGAGCCAGAGCAAGCAGAGTGAAAATTTCAGAAAATCCTTGGATGTTGAGCATATTTCATAAGAGTATCAGTAAAGCAGTCTCTCATTCGCCTCCTCAGAGTGGAGTTAGAATTCAATAGTCACTTGAACAATTCAATATGGGTTCTTAACAGCGAAGTTTGATACCTTAAACTTCTTTCACTGACAGTTTTGGCGCATTTCTCAAATTAGAATACTTCCTCCTTGTAACAGAATTGGTCATGTTCTTAGACAAATACTTCAGAGTCACATTAACCTTATTACATTTTTTTTATGAGATAGAATATAGAGATAAGCATAGATATTAAATTTATTGGAAGCATGCACAGAATGTTAATCACAAAAGGAAAAAGGCATTTAAATACTTCTAGAAAAATCAAGTAAGATATAGACTGAAGACATGCCAAAGATATTTATTTGATAACATTCATACTACATTGTCATATCATCTTCAGCAAACATAGAACAATTGATATACTCATATTATCACTCAATCTTATACTCAACATGTTTCTTGATAAAATTAAAGCATAAAGATGGCACAATGTATTTTAGAAGGGGGTGTCACAGAACCTCTCTTAAATAGGGAGATGATATCGCTAGAGAGTGTTCCATTTCTTGTTGGAGCTTAATTTCTTGGAGAATTTGAAGAATTGGAAAGAAGTTTTGAAAGAAGTGATAACTTTAGATGCACAGATAACCCTTTTATCCTTAAGATTCATTCTGTTCTTTGTGCAAGTGGTACAAATGATTAGAAGTAGGTAGATGCAGAGTACCTCAAATAAGAAATAGTAATTGGGGTTATAAGCAGCAGTATACAGAAAACAATAGATTTGGTGAATAAACAACAAGGTAATTTTAAGTAAACACTACAACATAAATTGTTTGTAGTGGATGGGAGTCGGGACAGGTATCCTTGGAGGAATTTGTCAAATAAAAAAATTAACAGATGTAAACAAAAGGTGTATGGCTATCTTCCAAATATTTTTACTGATTGGAGGATTTTAGTATAGGGTGTTCCTATAAATTGTACTCGGTCCAAATAGTACTTGTTGTTGAGGACGTCATTTACCTTGCATTGTTACAGTGATTGGATTTAAGTTGAATGTGTGTGTTGTGGAGGTCATTATTGAAATCGAAGAGCCAAGCTCCTTCACTAATGTATTGTAACGATGAGGTAGTCAATTGGGGATCTTGTTTCATAGAATAAAGCCTGATAACAATGCAGAACCATTTTAGTTGTTGGAAAATGCTTGAGTGGAGAAGCTTTGAGAGAATTTAATAGATTGCTTATCACATGTGAGAAAACTCGTAATATGAAGGAAAATTGATTGCTTCCAGTAGCCTGTTGGTGATACTACACACTTCAGACTTGTCGTTGTTCAGTGTTGAGTATATCTTTGAAAAAATTCAAAGTTGCATTTACTAGCAGTGCAAAAACAACAGATCTGTGATGGGGAATAAGGTAAAATTGTGAATATGGATATTTATTCACCCAAAAAATATTTCATTGGAAAAAGATAAACCAAATACCAAATTCATAGGTCTCTACATCCTTAACTTTAGCATCCAGTGCCTAATCAAAACTACCTTGGAGGTGTTAAATCATGAGAGATGTAGTGTAATTGTTCACTTATACACAGGGCACATTGATAAAGGTAGCTATGCCTTCAAGTGTCGGGTCTCTTCCATAGGTGACAGGCTGAAAATACCATATGAAAAATCTTAGAAAAAAGGATATTTGAGATTACATCTACCATAGATAACAGGCTGAAAAACCTTATGATAAAGTTCACATGGAAGGCTATAAAGATCATTATAAAATCTTGTGAAATACAACAAAAATAAAGACTAAAAGAATTATAACTCTCTTGTAGGTGTAATCATGTAGAATCAGAACAAAAATACTACGTTTTACTTGAGTATAGCCCATGGAGCCAAAATGATACATGTTTGGATTGTAACCATACCCATCTTGAGGCTGAAAATTTGAAAACAGAGGCCTCTGAAAAGAGGTAGGCTTTTCCATAGCTTTGGGCTTCTTATTATTCAAAGGTCTTGCTAAAGATACCGAAAGATCCCGATCTAGAAATCAAAAAAATCTTACATATCTTAACATATTTTACTAATCAAAAGCATGGTGAATGAGGCAGAATTTCAAGAAACAATTGTTCTCATTGCATTTTTTTTTCTTTTTACCTTCAAGAGCATATTTCTCTATTTTTTCAATAGATTTTATGGCATTGGAATGTTCAACATAAGTATGAGCCATGCAAGTTACATTTTTTTCACTCTTTGGGTGATTTCCATCATCCACATGTAAGCACTTTGTTTTAAAAGGTTTGGGGGAGTTGAAGCTGGTTTCAAGTAAGGAGCACTACCTCATGTCCCAGGATCTCTCCTTGACAACTTAGTGGATACTCTCTCTGTTTTGAACAATCTACCTTTTTGTCACCTCATCTAAAATCTATATCTGATATCTGCTATATAAAGTATAAATATGATATATGCTATATAAAATCATTTAGAATATGATATCTGCTAGCTAAGTAGATTTGTTCCATGAAAGACTTCGTCCCCTCATCAAAAAATTTCCTTCTAAAGGTCCAAGTATTCAAAACGATTAGTGTAAGGTAATATGCTCCCACATCAATTGCTAAAGTCAAGATACCCATGACTCCAAGAAAGCCTTTTCCCTTTAAATTTTATGGGAAACAATTTTTCCATGAGTTGTTTCATAGTACAACATAGTACCCTTACCCATTGACATTCTAAATTACTCATAAAGTCAACATGATTCTTAGAAAATTAGAATACCCCTTCACATTCTAAATTACTCATAAAGTCAACATGATTCTTAGAAAATTAGAATAGTTGCAGTGCCTTCTTATTGAATTCTTGTATTTTTTTAATTGGTTATTAATTCGATATTTCATTCTCTACGTGCATATTCTTCCTCTTCATTATAAATGTTCTCTTCTTTATCTTTTCCCAACATTGCATTTGGATTTGATACCACTCAGTGTAGGGAATATTACCCCCAACATTGCATCTGAATCTGATACCACTCAGTGTAGGGAAGATTACCCCCTTGGAATTAAAGCATGCACATGACACATATAAGAAGAGTCTACATGATTAAACATAACTAGTATATAGCATTAAACATCATTAAATAATTACACTTCTAAACCATACATCAACACATATACATCCGATAGATAACAATATAATTCTTCTCATTAATTTACAACATCAGAGAAAACATTACAATACTTTAGTTGACTCTCTGGTGTAGAAATTCAGGCCTGCAGTAGATTAATTTCACTCACAGCAATTAACAATTGATCATGCAAATTATCAACAATGGAGACTGAATATGGAGCTGTAACACAAAATTATATTAACTGAGTGTACAATAGCCAACCCTGTAATAACATAGGCTGCTGAATATATAGAATACATGAGCAAATCGAATGCATAAGGAAGCATCCAAATCTAGCATAAAGCAGGCTTACCCAAAATAGGCAAATCCCCCATAGATGTAAAAAGCTGATCCCAAATCTATCAAGGACCCCACGAATTAGCAAGGGCGCATGGGCAAGCTAAAGAGTGGTCAAATGGCAGCTCATACATGCTTTTGCATGGAGGAAAGAGTGGAGGATGAAAGGGGAATAAAACAGGTTCACCTCACCTAGTCTAGCTTTCCTTATGTGCTTTAAAAACTGGAAAAGCAGTCAACAAAGCAGAAAAAGCAGAAGGGCGCCTAGGAGGCCAGGAATAAAGCAGATTTGATTCCCAGGACTTTCCAAAGCGCTCCATGATTCAATATTGGCAAGTTTGACCTCTATGGATAGGCAATTGACAACTTGCACATGGTGGGACTCATGGACTAGGCAAATAAGACAAAATAAATGAAATAATGTCTAAGTGGGTAAATACTATGGGTTGATTATTCTAACATCTGGCTTGTGCTTTTATATGCCCTATTCCACATATTTGTTAATGGTAAGGTCTGGTTTGATGGTGTTCTATCTAGTACATATGTTTGAAATAATTGCATAAATTCATCAACGTGTGCAAGTATTTTATGGTATTCATATTTTTACATAAATGTGTTTGCTCTTAAGAAGTTGTCCAGAAATGGAAACATGGCCAAGATTCAATATTGATATGTATCGTTTGATATTAGGAAGTGAAATTTAGGATGAGATGTAAAATTTCACTCGTTAACCAATATATGACGAGTGAAATTTTCGCTTTGATCATTATGCTGACCATTTTGGCTTTGTTCATTATGAGTGAAATTTTGGCTTATATGTTTTCTTTACACTATCATCCTTTCTCAGTTCATATTACGAGTCTTATGCATTCTAAGAGTTCCTCACTGAATGCTTATGAATATTTTAGCATAAATACATTGTTTTTATGACTAGGTGCTTGTCTTATCCATGCTTCATAACCTACTGAGGAATCTCTTGCCAACTAAATTGTGTCTTTATTTGCAATCAGAAATGAAAACATTGCACTCTTATAAACATGACGCTAGTCTTTCCAACTTTTAGCTGATAGTTTTTCTTTGTCTTCTACATATAGGGAGCAGAAGTCTCAGTAAAGGAACTAGATTGTCTCTTGACTCTTCTTACAAAAAAGAAGAGGAAGATGGAATAAGAGGAAGATGAAACTAATATGGAGATACTTATGGACTTCTTGCAATGATTGAGGCAATAGAAACAAACAAAGTTAAATGAGGTCCACAATGTTTTATACTATGCTATGTAGTGTTATTGTAATGATTTTCTTTCATATTTATGCCCAGTTTTATTGTTCCACGTGGTTGAAATATGAAACATATTGGGAGTGTGTTAAAATAAAGAATGGACCATATTGATTGATTGTTGGAGTATGGACAATGGGGTTATAAAATATAAGAATTATGCTTATTGCAACTTCAAAGATCAAATGATGACATTGGTAACAAAGGACAAATATTTTTGTTAAATGTACAAGCCCTCTCTCGAGTGCTCTTACACTCTAGGTCATTATGGATACTTAATGGGTGTGTCTTTGTCGTGTAGGGAGTATTCACAACCCTAACAGGGTCTTATTGCATAGATTGATGCCTATCAAGGACTTGCACAATTAATTCCTCACGTGTTCCTCACCCAAGTGCATCTCAGCTCAATGGTTTTGTATAAAAAACTGGGGATTGCGAGTTAGCACCACACTGACAAATTTAATCCAATGTAGCAGTTTACGACAATTATATATTTGGCTGCAGTTGTAACTACATTGTTTTCATACACAATATATATTTAAAATGATATCATCACCATCAATATTAGTCACATATATTCCTCAACTATTGATCCATATTGAATTCATAGAGTCAATATGTTATAGAAACACTATGCAAACTTAGTGGCTACTTAAAGCCTATATCTCTTTATAAGCCTAATGATATTATTAGCTTCTCTAATGGGCCTTTGCTAAACCTTTTCAAACTTCTATGAGTCAAAGACTAAAACTATTGCTATCATTTATCGAGTTTATATATGCATAATAATGTTGGAATATAAAGGCACTTTCATAGAATGCAACAGGATTGACATATTCCACACACAGACATATTCTCCAGAATCACTGAAACCTATAAATATAGCTCAGTCATCTCATTTTCATGGTTGAACTTGCAAAACTAGAGACATGTTATGTAAAACAAGCTATAAAATATACAAGACAATTTACCACTAGCGTTGTCTTGGATTTTTATAATTTTTGTTAAACATGATTCATAATTTTATTAATATACCGAATGAAAATACATGCATTTTATATGACAAAGGGTTGTAAAAATAATGAGCCATCATGAGCTAAGGTTGCAAGCAAAAAACACCTATCCCATCAAAACTTGCCATGTAGGGCATCCAAAAATAGTCATAATGAACCACAACGGAATACACTATATGGACCCATGGAAAAATATGGTGTGGTCTCATGAAGCGAATATGATAAGCATTCTGTTATGGTAAGTATATTACCACTTGAATAAATTATAATGTATTATATAATATTTAATAAATCAAAGTACACTTGTGGTCAACTATAACTTAGGAGAACCATGTGGGCAATGGGGCATTTAGAGGGGAAGTATAGTGGGGACTCCAGGAAAAAAATATTGTATTGCTTCTCCCAAGTATCGTTTCCCAACTTGTCCTTTTCTTATCATCCCAATATTGTTGATAAGGCATGTACTTTTCATGCAAGGGAGAGTATATCTTGTGCAAGTTATTTGGAATCTTTATTCACTCTTGCATTATTCTATTTAGCCAAGAACCTTAAGAATTATTCCTATGCCGGTTGAGAGACTTCTTGTGTGAGAATCTGTGGCTGCTAAACCTGCAATTGAAGGAGAGACCATGAGCATGAGGCTAGCATGAGCTAGAGACATGTTGGTGTTGTTGTTGGTTAATTAGTAAGTTGATTCATGTTTTGATTATTTTCCCGGAGCTATATGCCATTGAAGGAAAATGCATGGGATATACCATGCTGTTGTGAGGGATATGGTCTTGCTAAGAGCCATGGATTTGGGGATAATATTTTCCTTATTTCCAAACAATTTCCAAGACAACCAGCATGAGATTGACACTGGAACTCTTCTTCAACAAAGATAGCTGGCAAGAATGGAGTCCTTGGGGTATTGTTCTGCAGAGAAAGGGGGTGCCTGTGTAAGGTTGTGCTGGAAGGAAGAGGATTCAGCAATATCTAAGAGCTGGTTGACTTACCTAGAGCTCATTTGTTGAAATAAAAAAGCCCTTATATGTTGCACACTAGGTTAGGATTGCATTTGAGAGCTTTAGCTGCCAAATTTAGCTTTGTTGCTTCATTTTTTAGCTTGGGGGTGGTACCTACATGAGCCGGTGTCTATGGATTAGAGGAAAATCACTCCTATGGATTTGTTTGTTGATTTTTCTGAGCAGTATTGAGAGCCATTCTCTTAGGAGAATGGAGACACTTGGTCCAGAACTAGGCCGTGGACCTAGTTCAGCACTGGGGGGACTCAACGTTGATTTGACCATTCTGTTGAATGGTGGCATCTGGTCTGGGATCAGGATGTGGACCCAGTCCAGCACTAGGGGGACTCAACCTAGAGTTTAGTGATAATTTTGTTGAATGATGATATTTGGTCAAGGACCATGATATGAACCCTGTCCAACACTGGGGGGGACTCAACCTTATGTTGAGTGACCATTCTGTTGAATGGTAGACATCTGGTCTGAGACCATGATGTGGACCATTCTGGTACTGGTAGACTCGACCTAGCTTTGAGTAGCCATTCCTTTGAATGGAGGCACCTAGTCAGTTACCATGACTCATCCCAGGGCTAAGGGCCATTCTCTTAGAGAATGGAGGCGCTTGGTATGTTACCAAGTATTTGACCTAGTGCCAAATTATGAAACCTATGGCTGAGGCACCTGGTATGTTACCAGGAAGACACTATAAGCCCTAGAATGGGTCTATCCATGTGTGACACTCTGTCCCTCTGATCATTGGACTCTATGATATTTTCCAAGGCTTAGCTACCCTTGGTTAAGACACCTTAGTACCCGATCTTGGTGTCACACCGAGTGTGAGATAAAAGAATTAGTAATTCTCTTTGTATGATGATGTACTTTGAGTGCTGATAAAGGACCAACTTAACCATAGGGGAACTTGAAGAAGACCACAAAGAAAAATTCAAAAATACATAAGGACTTTTGTACCACATGTAAAATTCAAAAATACATAAGGACTTTTGGACCACAAGAAAAAGTAAAAAATACATAAGGACTTTTGGACCACATGTAAAATTCAAAAATACATAAGGACTTTATGATTGATCAACAACAATGCAAACTTAAAGGAAAAGTAAAATTGCTACCCTTACCTAAATAATTTTACAATATGAACCTGCCAATTGCATTCCTGGTATGCTTAAGAATGTCTTTAAAGTTTGGAGAAAAGGTGCAAAGGAAATTTTGTGAGGTGGACCCAAACTAGGACAAATTATAGGGAGTTGGGATTAAATTCTTGATGACATGGTTGAAGGAAGGGAGAAGATCTGCCCCAAAATGATGGCTACATTTTCATGAGTCTTCTACAACCATCTTGATTTCTGAACCAAACATCAAAGAATCCATTAACACAGGGAAGTCTTGAAATGACTTGTCATAAACCTACCCCACAACTACGATGGACAATAGTTGAAACTTGAAAATCCTTCAAACTAAGTCTTGTTCAAGAAAGGCTAGGATATCCTGCGTAGTAATGGATGAGATTAACCTCAGAGGTCCAGGTCTGTGTCTTCAAAGCACTAACTAGAAAAATATGGAGTATGAAGCCAATGCACCACATCTTGCACTCTGAAGGTTGCTCACTTGTGATGGCATCTATGAAGGACCGAGGTGATGCACATATCCAATATAGGGAGATATTTAATCCCTCCATAAACCTCATATTACATCCCAATATTCTTTGAATTGTGTAATAGAATGGACTTTAAACCAATTAAGTTGGTGCATTTATTGCAACCTCAATTGCTCACTGTTGTATAATTTGAATAGTATAGAATTACTTGAATTGATATGAGTAAATAATGTTTATAATTTTAAAGAAATCCTGAATGTGAGTTATTTGAAGAAAATAATGATCTCTTGGTTTTCTTAAAGAAATATGTATAAGATTGCTAAGTAGTGCTTTGTTAACAAGCCGAAATCAAGAAAAAGGAGGATACAGAAGCAGTTGAAGCTTTGAAGTCTGAGGAAGAGCTTAGAGAAGCAAAAATACAACAATAGAGGCTAAATTGTTTCCTTTCATAGATAGAGATTTACAGTCATTTTATGCAGAATAAAACGACTTCTCAGCCTACTGAATCTTCAATTTTAGTTGTTGGAACCTCTACTACTGAAGCAAATTCAGGTCAAAACATTGATGATGCAAAACCAATGGAGGAAGAAGCTCCAGAAGAAGCTTCATTTAAGGAGGAAGCCATTAGAGTTGCAAAGGATGTGTTCTTTGAACAGAAAAAACAAAACTAGTGCATTTGATGATGAGTGTTTAAAGTTTCATGGAGCTAATAGCTTGACACTTGAGGGGGTGGCCGAAGGTTCTGGAAACATGGATTTGCTCAACCCATAAGCTTTTAGATGATAAATTTCCAACCTAGCACTTAAATAATTTTGTTAAGTCCCTCCTTGCATTTCCATGTTTGCGATGCCCTTTGGAATCTAAATTGCCTTGGTCATCTTGTCCTATGTAGTTCATCAATTCCTCTCAGCTCATCAGTGCAAACCCCAAAAATGTTCTAAGGTGATTTGAAAGAGTACCAACTTAAGGGTCTTCAATGGTTTTTAAATTGTTATGAACAAGTGAGTACTTTTAAGATGATGTTGCACAAGTAAGTATTTATTATTTTGGGATTCTCTCTTTCAGTTTGTAATTTTATTTCATACATGTAGGGACTGAATGGCATCCTAGATGATGAAATGGGTTTGGGAAAGACTATTCAAGCAATGGAATTCTTATTTTCTACCTTCTAAATTGTTTTCTTTCTTATTTATAACATATCGAGCTTTCGTCCATTAATTTGTTCAGTTCCTGGCTATGTTCATATGCATTTTTCATCATTTTATTTTCCAAAGTCATGCTTTTTTCCTTTGGCAGGAAAATAACATATGGGGACCATTTCTTGTGGTTGCACCTACTTCTGTATTGAATAACTGGACCAAGGAAATTCAAAGGTTCTGTCCCATGTTGCATTATCTCCCTTACTGTGGTAATGATCAAACTGTACATAGAAAAAATATAAATCCTAAATGACTTAATCGAAGGTAGTACTTGTCACCTTTCATGTTCTTCACATGGTTGAATTCCAATCCATATATTTCATATATCTCCATAAAACATGTTTGGTTTTGACAATTTTCTTTTTCTGATAATAAACATCTTAGATTTGTTTGAGTATGTTTTTGTCCCAAAGATTTCAAGGAATTGTCTAATATATGTAAACTGTGACATTGATTCAACATGGACAAACCAAAATCCTTGCAAGTCCTTGTCCTCATATGACAAGGCTACTAATTATGGAAAATATAATTTAGAGACTCTATATCTGATGTATTAAAGACTAATATGATCATCTTGGATTGCAGATTCATGCAGTTGCATTTCTTTGCCACCATTTGTTAAGAAGGAACTGTATTCTTTAGGGTTTAGGGTTTAGGGTTTTAACCTTTAGGACTATAGGGTTTTGGAAGTATTTCCATTAAAAAACAAATTTTTGGGGGATTGGTGGGTCAATAAAGAACTGGAAGTTTTGGGATATGTTTCAAAATTTCAGGATCCACTTCATTTTTCATGGGATCTATTTCATAGGATCAGGTTCCATTCCCTTCTCCAGGGGATCTGCTTCCATGGTGGATTCTAGGTGGATCTTGGTGGATTTGAATTAGAGCCATAGATCCTACACACAAGGGTGGCACATCTGGTATCACAGCTGGTGGTAGACCTACAAAGTTATTTCATTTTCATTTTGATCATGATATTAGAATGGAATTTTTGACATGTTGTTTCCTATCCACTTTACTAACATAGACATATATCCCATTGTCTGATACTCTTTGTTAATGGTTTTAAGGATTCGAGTATATTATTTCCCCTGGTATCTAATGCATGTTACACGAAACATACCCATTTTCCTTTGTTAGGAAAAACTACAGCCAAAACTCTATGTATTCCCCATCCATGTGCAATTTTAAACTATGGGCTTAATTGTCCAACCACCCCATCCATGTGCAGTTTTCAACTACAGGATTAATTGTCCAGCTGCCTTTATAATTTTCTTTGGAGCTTTTTCAGTTTCATGTTGTCAAATTATCATAGTGGCCACACCACTCACTAAATGGGATGGAAAACTTTTAGACTACAAGTTGAGAGTTGCTTATGTTATTGGGCATGGTTTTAGGGGTTTTGATGTTAATATTGAGTGTTTAGACATGTTTTGGACATCATGTAGAACCTTGATGTGACTGTCCATTGTTGAGAAGAAAAAGGTCAAAAACGATCTCTATTTGTCAATTGATTTTAGCAATATTTGTGTAGATATACTCTGAGTTTTATCAAGTGTTTGGTGTTTTTTCTTTTTCTTTTGAAAAATAGTCAAGTAGTGTCAAGTAGTGAGTGTTTAGCCATGTTTTGGACATCATGTAGAACCTTGATGTGACTATCCATTGTTGAGAGGAAAAATGTCAAAGGAAGAGTGACAAACTAGTGTTAATTTAGGAAATGAATGTGATCTCTATGGTGTTGATCATTGTGGGTGAAGTAATGTGCATCCACAATATACATCAAAAGAAGCAAGGTGCAATGTAGAATGCATGTGGGGTATCATGTCAATATACTAGGTAGAAATATAAAGGGGTATAAAAAATGTAAATGAAAAAAGGGATACATGCAATATATAGTGAAAATAGTGGTTTTTTAAATTGGGAAGGCATATTGGGAGGGGGTTTAAAAAAATGATTTTGGGAGGTATTTTCCAATATTTTTTGAAAATAGGGTTATTGTTTCATATGCCACGAACAAACGTGCTATGGCATGGTTGCACTAAGTAAAGACCTTGTGATTAGCATCCCCATTAGAATTCTAATTAGCGTTCCATTTAGCATCCCAATTAGCATCCCAGTTAACATCCCTTTTTAAACGTTGACACTATTTTGGATGTTAATTAGCATCCCAATTAAAATCTCAATTAGCATCCCAATTAGAATCCCAATTAGTGTCCTAATTAGCATCCCAATTAGCATCCCAATTATCGTCCCTTTTTAAAATTTCGCCCTATTTTAGACTATAGTTAGCATCCCAATTAACACCCAAATTAGCGTCCCAATTAGCATCACAATTATCATCCCAATTAACATCCCAATTACCGTCCAAAATAACATCCCATATAACGCCAAGAATAGCCTCCAAAAAAACATACTGAATAGCATAGCACCATAAATTAATCCAAGGTTAGCGACAGAAATTGTGCCATGAATTTCGGCAGGAAAAAAATTCAACATAGCGTCAAGTATAGAGCCAGGGATTGCACCCAGAAAACATCATCATCATCATCACCCTCTTCCTCATCAACATATTCATCATCTTCATTATCATCATCATTGGATTCATCATAATCTTCATCGTCATGATCATGATCATGATCATGATCATGATCATCTTCATCATCATCATCGTCATCATCATTACCATCATCATCATCATTATCTTCATCATCATCATAATTATCTTCATCATCGTCGTCGTCATCATCATCATCATCATCATCATCATCGACATCACCCTCTTCCCCATCAACATCTTCATCATCATCGTCATCATCACCATCACCATCACCATCGTCATCACCATCATAATCATCACCATCATCATCATTGTCGTCGTCATCATCATCATCATCATCATCATCATCTTCTTCTTCATCATCATCATCATCATCATCATTGCCATCATCACGATCATCATGATCATCATCATCGTCATCATCATGATCATGATCATCGTCGTCATCGTCATCATGATCATGATCATCGTCGTCATCGTCATCATGATCATGATCATTATCATCATCATCATCATCATTGGAATCACCATCATCACCGTCATCGTCAATATCGTCATCATCGACATCGTCATCACCCTCTTCCTCATCAGCATCTTCATCATCTTCATCATCTCCATTATCATCATCATCTTCATCAACGTGATCATCGTCATCGTCGTCGTCATTGTCATCTTCATCATCATCGTCGTCGTTGTCATTACCATCATCATCCTCATCATCTTCATCATCATCTTCATCGTCATCATCGTCGTCGTCGTCATCACCCTCGTCCTCATCAACATCTTCATCAACATCTTCATCATCATCATCATCACCATCATCATCACCACCATCATCATCATCACAATCATCATCATCATCGTCATCGTCACCATCTTCATCATCATATTCATCATCATCATCATCATCATCTTCATCATCATCATCTTCATCATCATCTACATCATCATCGTCGTCATCATCATGATCATCATGATCATGATCATCATCATGATCATCGTCATCAAGATCATGATCATGATCATTATCATCATCATCATCATCATCATCATTATCATCACCATCATCATCATCATCAATATCATAGCAATCATCATGATCATCATCGTCATCTATTATGTATTCTTGTCCTAATGTTGAAGTCGAGCATGCTACCAAGCGGGTTATTTTTCTTCCTAAGTATTATATTAAAATAATTCTTATTTTAGTGATTTGGATGATTGTATATCATTTACAAACAAATATAAGTATAAATATGTACCATTTCACAGCCTCTGTTCAAAATTTTGATTATTAAACAAAAAGAGATTTTCATAAACTAGTGCAGACCATAACAAAATTGTTGCATTACAAATTCTCATTCCTCAATATCACTCAATAAAAAAGGAAGTGTTTCTCACCAAAGGCTAGTCTAAATTTGTTTTCTCCATATTCAACATTGTTTACATGTACTCCCAAATGATGTAATGATTTCTATTCACCTATCATCATCGCATGGGTAGAAAAGAAACATAAGAAAATTTTGGAAATTTTCTTGAGAGCTTATAATCATTGGTATTCAACTAGAATAACATCGACAGAAAAGGTCTTTTAGAAATATTTGCAAGGTTTCTTTCAAACTTGGTGTTGGACACTTCCACATAATTGTCCCATCTTGATGTACTATGGTAGATTGTGTTTATGTGTTCTTAGATATGTAGGTTGCATGCTGAAAGCTATAGCACTCCTCAGATGCTCCTTAACTTGACATGGAGTTTTAACATGTTGTTGTTACTCTTAGCCAATTGTGCAAAATACTTGGTCTTTGGCATGATATTTTTTTGAGACATTGGTGCAAGCATTTCTAGAATTTTTGGCATATGTGATAAGGGCTTTAAGAAAAACTTAATAAGTGTACATGCTTGAGCTTTTGATTTGGTTGTTTCTCATATCAATATTGTACTTTTCATTTGCATGTCGTTTTATAGATGTCCTAATTCTAAACAAGGACTTAATGGAACCTTTCATACAATCTATAAGTCCTTTTATGTGTGCGCTTAGATAACCATTTTTATAGTGATTATTTTAGGGTGCAATAATTATTGCATATATGTCATCTTTCTTCTAAATGAGCATAATTGTGCTTCCATATGATGAAGTGCTCAATTTGACATTCCCCTTTTGTAGTAGCATCTATATTAGTGTTGGATTTCATCATTCTCCAAGATGGATATGAAATGCATGGGTCGACTCAGTATTGGAACATTAAGGACTAGATAAAATGAATGGTGAAGTTATAAGTGTAAAGGAACACCACCGAGGTCCTTTAAAACATTATCTTTTTCTTACAAAACCATGTCAAGTTTATCCTATGTTGTGCATGCTATTCTACAAAAGAAACTATGCATGTATGGGTCAAATTTTTACATGGTTACATGGTGGTAAACCTAGTTGTGCACCTTCTCTTCTTCCTCATTTTATCCCACTATTTCTATCCCTATTCTTTCACCTCTAACTCCATCCATTGTTTTGGTTCCTCTTCCATCTCCTACACCCTCCATGTCAACATCTCTTCTCCCCTCCTCTCTCCCTTCGATCCAAACCCTCTTTTCCCCTTTTATCTCCATTACTCCCTTGGTCAATTTAGTTCTTTCTTAATTTAGTCAACCATATGCTTTATCTATCCAATCCTACCCAATCCCAACTTAATCTTTCATATCCCAAGGTTACATACTTTCCCTACTTTAATATACCACATCTTATGTTCTTCATATTTTATTCATATTTCAATAAAAATATTAAAATTAAATATATAAAAAATAAATAAAATATAAAATGAAACAAAATAAAAACACAAAAAGAAAACAATTCAAAATAAAACAAAACAAATATATATATATATATATATATATATAAAACACAAAATCAAAACATCAAAACGTATTATAATGTTTCTTCCATCCAATTCAAAATAAAACAAAACAAATGTATATATATAACAAAAAAAACACAAAAGAAAAACATATTATAATATTATGTGGATGGACCTCCGACAAGCAAGCAGAGGGTGATAGCTAGGGTGATTTGGAGTCCTCTATAGAATTTCTCCCATCCACAGTATCAGGACCTTCGAAGAGCAAGCATAAGGAGATAGGTGATTTGGAGGGAGAAAAGGGTTTGAGTTCGATTGTGACACAAAGGTTGAAACCTGTGGCTAGCGGATTCCATTGTGATCCCATTCCTCCATTTGTCAACGAGCCATGAAAATATTACCTTTGTAAAACATTAATCGATAATTTAATAGGTACCCAATTGTTATGAGGAATTGACACTATTGTAGCATCAGGGGAAGGGGAAAATTAATGGTGTTATGGAAATTGTGGAAGAGGAGGACTGGGAGGGTATAATTAATGTTTAGGGTATGCCAGACATGAATAATAATAAGGGTTACATTTTTCATTGCCATTAGGGTTTTACGACCTGGCACTGATTAAAAGAGGAGGAGGCAAAACAGCTGCCTGCAGATAATGGAGGCTCAGAGATATTGTGTTCACCAAGGTGAAGGGATTTCCGGCATGGCTCGCTAAGGTACATCAGTATATTTTTTATTCCCATTTGTTTTCCCTTATTTGATGTATGTGATTATGTTGTTGCTGTTATTTGCATTTGCCACATCAAATTATATACTTCTTATGCCATGTTTTAATACTCGATTGTCGTCCAAGGGTTTGTGTGAATGTTTATAGATTTTGATAGGGTTTCATTTCCATTGCGCCAATTGCAATGGCTATCAACATCTTCTTCGATTGCCCAATATGTGTCGATATAACTTGATTGCTGCACAGGGATTCTTTGAGACCCTGAACGAGAAATCAAACCCTATATCAGATATTATTCCATGCTCCCCAATAGTGAGAAGACCCCTTCCTTAATAATATTTTTATTTCCAAATGAAAAATACCGGAGCTTCCTAAGGAGGGTCAAAAAGTCGTTGGGTATACTTCTGGTTTTGCATTCTCGGCTGCGGGATAAAAGCTTGAAGCTGGAAGGATGATGTGTGGGCCAAGAGGTAGAACCAATTTACCATTAAAATATTTGAGAAGCTGGGTGTAGTGGGTCAAGTTCTCTCCCCGGTTTTCATGCATTTCTTCGGGAGACCTAGTCGAGTATCAAAGTTGAGTCTCCAAGCCCATCTGAGTAACCTGGGCACTATTATTCATTTTCCCCTCTATAAAACCCCATTTCAACTTCTTGGAAAATGTATGAAATTTCCTTATATTATGGAGTGTCCTTAAGGTGACCTTTTTTGGTATTCGTTGGATGCATTTAAGGTAAGGTATCTAGATAGGAGACTCTATTTTTAGCACTTCCTAGTAAAGGTGGCCAGATGCATACTCCGTGCTTACTGTTTCCTGGAAAAGGAGATTTTAGTGTTTAAACACAAGCGATGGATGCAAGTTTGTGCTTTTTGGTGTTTAAACCCAAGCGATGGATGCAAGTTTGTGTTTTTTAAGGTGGAAACTGCTTTTGTCTAGCTCCAAGAGGATTAAAATTGACCCAAATTCGTCAGGCCCACAAGTGGCTTGTTTTTATCAATACAATGGCCCTTAAAAATCTGAATCAGTAATTACAACTAATTTTCATTTGGCTAAGTGCATACTCTTATGCCATAATCACCCAGTACTTGCGCTTGGAATTTAACCTGATGAGTAGACTAATATTCCATTGCTGAAATACAACAAAGTAGAAATGTCAAAAGCATATGCTAACAGAAAAAAATTGCAAGTGTTAGATGAGGTACACAACTAAATTGAGAAACCATCAAATATCAATTGATGGTTCCTCTCTGAATTCAAAATTATGGATAATTTTGAAAAGATATGAAAATGGATCAGTCAATTGACATCTTGCAATAATTTTACTTCAAATTCACTTAACAAATCGGTGCATCCTACATAACTAGCAGTAATCTTGGCAATGCTGAGAAACACCTTCAAAATACCTCTCTCTGCATTAGTTCTCCGGGAAGATGAGACCATCCACAGAAGCAAATAGGGATAATACAAAAAGCAGTAAGATCTCGTCGTTCTTGATACAATTTATTACATAAAGCAAGAACCATGTTTGCATAGCTCTACAACCCAGTATGGGGGAGATCTTGTAACGTTACGTAAAGTTCCTCATGTAAATGTCGGCTATAAATATTATAAGAGGGATATGTTGTAAAGTTATGTAATGTTACTCTTATAAATGTCGGCTATAAATATTTCATATTTTTAGGGAGATGTTGTAACATTATGTAACCTTCCTCATATAAAGGTTGGCTATAAATATTTATTTTTTACTTCTATTTACTTATACTTCTATTTACTTATGATGTAGATTTGATGAACCATTAATAAAAATAAAATATTTTTTCTGCCCCGTTAAAATAACCAAATAACTAAATTCCCATTGAGAATTCTTCAAAGGTGTCGACTATGTGAGACAATCTGAAGCCAATTACTTCAATAGCCCGAACTGTTTTAGAAACATATGAAGCGGCTTTGTAAATCTCCCTATTTTGTTGGATGTATTTGTGAAATGCTGTTTGTTTATGATTTTGTATAAATATCTGAAACCATTTAAATCTCTGAATGTTTGTATGTTCTCATCATGATATTGACAATAGAGCCTCAACAAATTGATTTTCTTCTGCATGGTCACCTAGTATTGGTTTTGTAAACCTAAATCCTCTGAAACACTATCACGTAACAGGTTCAAATGTTGCTCCATCTGTCCCTTCTCTATAATTTTCATATATCCTGCGATGCTATCACATATGAACTTTGCACTCTCTGTTGTTGCATTTCTACCCTAAAGTCTTCCTGTGGGATGACACTTTTGATGTGGAACCATTGTCTAGTGAAGGGTTGTGGGCATGGTGCGCAGATTCCCAAATAGTCTCTAGGGTTTTCCGATTGTAGATGTCTTGAGTCGGATCTTGATCAATGGGTAATCAGACCATTACAATATTTATTATTTTCCTTTAGCTTCCCTGTTTTTGTTGCTGCACTGCATGGAATTCGCAGGAGTCCTTGAAATACATTAGCATAACGATGGATGTTGTTGCCATAGAGGTTTGGGTTTTGGAGGATATTAAAGGAGGAAGCATAACGTTTGCTTTATTCCTTGACATTCCCTCGGAAATTCAAACGAAACTTTCCATTGACTTGATCAAGCTGGTAATTCTGACAAAAAATTTCATCCTGGTTTTATAAAAAATTATTCCACGAGTCGAATAAAATTGCTCTGACCGACAAGGGCATAATCCTTGCTTTTCTTTGGCAGTAAAGTAAAGTGAAATTACTCAACGCTACACATGTATTTGTGTTTTCGTTGACATTTGAATGAAAGGGAAGACAGGAACTGAAATTACAATAGTAACTGATAGCAACACTGAAATTCCCATGTAAATTTTGTCTTGATTTTCGAAATAATAATCCGATGCTAAAAAGTTATTCGTTTTGAATTATCATATGACCGGGAATCGAACTAAACTTTATGAAAGTCGGCGTTTTGATTTATAATATGACGAGGAATCAAACTAAACTTTATGAAAGTTGGAATTCATGTATATTTGCATTTCATGATTAAGACAAAGAAAGCTGAAATTAATATATGTATTTTTTCATTTCATGAAAATTGAAATTAATAGATGCCACAAAGCATAGTTCCATAATGACGGTACTCCTAAACTCTAATGATCCGGAAATGAGCAGCCACAGGATTATAATCCTACGTAATGGATAATATTTTTTTTGAATGTTTCTTCACAAAATAGGGCTTGATATAATAAAAAATAAAAAATTGAATTATCTGCAAAAAATTGTTGCTAGTACACATGGTTTTAACACCATGTGCAAGGCCTCCTAAAGAACCCATGGTTTTATTGTACATGGTTTAGGAGGGCCTTGCAAATGGTTTTAAAATCATGTGGAAGGCCTCCTAAACAACCCATGGTTTTATTATACATGGTTTAGGAGGTCGTTGCAAATGGTTTTAAGACCATGTGCAAGGCCTCCTAAACAACCCATGGTTTTAGGAGGGCCTTGAACATGGTTTTAAAACCATGTATGGGGGAGACATAGTAATATTCTTTCCTAACAAAATAGAAAATAAAATAAAATAGTATATGTTTCCATAAATAGTATTAAATATTAATAATAAAAATATTATATGTCCACCTTAAATAAAAATATGTGTCTTCTGGTCTAAATCACACCAAAGCTGATAGTTGAGTGCAATACTTAAGAAGAGGTTTGCACCTCCAAATATTTGATCCCTCTCAATGCTTGATAGAGCCTAGGATTTGGATCTATGCTGGTAGATATAACTCGAATTAGTCTATGAACCCTTAATTAGTTATGTTTATATGCTTGATACTCTATTGCTAACCTAATTAAGAAATTAGTCAGTATATTAATTAACTATATTCTAGTATTGCATGTTCCAGGCTAATTATATGGATACCTATGGCACTATTGTTAACAATTACATATATTAGCTTATCTTTACTAACGATAATTAAACATCCTAGATAGTGTCTGTCTGCCACCAGAACTAACAACAATGGAGTAAATATAAGGCGCACAAGTATATTTAGCGTTAACCCGTTTACAGGCTTTAGGTTAGCACGACTAAGTACACTACTAAGAACCCATGTTCCTTTGCCTTAAGAGCCCGCTTACAAGGCGGTTTAGGGCTTCTTGGATCTTTTGCATGCAAGGAGTACTTAGACACAGATAAGTAGTAGTCACTTTATTTTAGAAACAAGTGGGGTTTACGAGATACAAAATCCAAATTGCTTTCTATGTATTGGTTCGCTTGGTTATCGTATGAAAGTTTCACTGTGGGGTGTACCATTTTGCTAGTTTTTTGGATATATTCCCGCCGTAAGGGGATAATGCTAATTATCGAAGGGATTATATAACCCTAACTATTTCAGGTGAGCAAAGTTTAACGTTTCATTTTATTTGCAAAACATCGAATCATATAGAGTCAACCTGGAAACCCTTAATGTCAATTCAAAGTCAGATTGTGAGAGGAGCATTGTTACCGCATGATAATTAAAGTGACATATTGCTTTATGTGCCTTTATGTGTATTGGTTCGACTAGTGTCTATTGGTCAGCTTTCCATCCAGCTCCGCACTTAGCTATCGATTAGAAAAAAAACCGTCCATCTGGCTCCCCCTCTAGCCAGCTAACAAGCTCTCCAGCCCAACTATTTACCCCATATATATAGTAGGAGTAGGCCATCGGGAAAGAGCATAAGATATATATATAGTGAAGGAATATTAGTTAAGGATGGAGGGAGGAATAACGTGGGAAATTGTTTCATTGAAGAGAGTAGTAGTGCCTTAGGGAGTAATGTTAGATAACAATGCTAAAATGACAAGTAGTAAGTCGAATGGCTATTATACTTTACTTATTTGTCATTTATATCAAGTTAAGGTCTTGGACGTTTGGATTCTTAAATTAGTGTAAGGTGGCAAGCTAATTTTGATAGTGGAACCGGGATTATATGGGAAATAGGCACATGATCCAGCCCTAACACATTGGAACTTGGAAGGATCAAGCTTCATTGGGCCCCTTTGGCTCAAAACATTAATAAATGATTTATACTATGGGAAAGGGTTTTACTCCTTCCTCTTCAAGCATAACAAGGATAAACATAAAATCATTTGGAGAGGGTTGGAGAGGGTCATGGTTCTTAGGTTTGAATAGGTTGAACATAAACCACTGGTCTCTCAACTTTGATCCAGAATATAAGGTTCCAATAAAGGGTTTGGGTTTGCCTGCATTTTTTGCCTTGGATTATGTGAGATGATATAACTGTTAACATTAGCTAATACAAGAACATGCTGTGAAGGTATATAGAAACCACAAGCTAAGCAACGGTATACACAAGTGCAAGAATTTGTATCAAGTTTGAACTAGAAAACGACCTTCCAAAGTAACTAGATATACAACTAAAAGATCAAATTGTGTCCAAAAATTAGACTAAGAACAAATATCATTCAAACGCAACTTATGCCATGAATACGATCATTTTGTGAAGGATTTCCCCAAAATTGCTCTCCATTAAGAGGATCGATTCAAGAAGGTTACAAACTAGAAAAGAGTAAAAAGAAGCAATGACAAACTTAACGAAAAAAACAACATCCCCCTAAAGATGGGGAAATCCCTCCTCTAGAAACTGCTAAAACTATAGGAATAGAGCCTATAGCCTCATATTCATGTCTTCAATCTCCAATGAATATTGTTGAACAAGGAGTCAAAATATGGGACCTACCCACCACCAATCCCACTTCCCTATTCACCACACTAATATGAGGATTGGCCTCCTCTTTCCCCCAAGGAGAGACAACAAAAGAATAGAAATATGGAAAGCTCACAAGGATGCTAGAGAAGAAGAAGCAACCAACAATAAGTTGTTGGCAGTGCAATCTACCATAATCTAGGCCTCTTCTTCAGCGGAAAAACCCAAACCAAATAAAGTATGAAGTTATTATCTTGGAACTATAGGGGGGTTCTATCTCTAATAAAATAAATTCTTTAAACTTGTTGTCTGAAAATATTTTATGGTTTTGTTGCAAGAAACACAGCTTAAAGCCAAGTTTTTTGCATCAGCAAATATAGGGATTTGGAAAAAAAATGAATGGTTTGTGAACGAGGCCATAGATTTCACTAGAGGACTAGGAATATTGTGGGACCCAGCCATTATCAACATAGATAATGATTTAAAATTTGATCATTGGATCTAACTGACTTGTGAAATAATCCAAACCAACCAATCATTTCAATTTTTTTGTGTGTAAGTCGCACGCAATGCAATGGAAAAAGAAAAAAGAAATGTTGGATCTCCCTTTCTAATTCTCTCATTTCATCACCTCCTAAGAATGGAATCTTAGCAGGAGATTTTAACCTCATTTTAAACAGGAAAGAGAAAACATGTGGTTCTCTTGTTCTTGGCCCATGCAAAAAATAGGCAGAGGACATTATAACAAGTTTGGTTTCTTTGACATCAAACCAAGAAGGGGTAAGTAGTAGTACACCTGGATGAACTACAGAACTGGAAAGACCCTCAGAATTTTTTGGGTAATTTTGACCAGTGGTTATTGAGGTTGTACTAGCTAATTGTTGAGACATCATATGAGATTCATAAAATGGGTGATTAATAATTATAAATATGTGGCACGTGCAAACGATTGTGCATTGTTATAAGAATAGATTTCTATAAGACGAAATCTCATTGATAGATTAGAATTTTTTTAAAATAATATAGTATTTGTCTGTTAGAAATATTGCTCAAGACTGAACCATCAACTTGTTGTGGTGCCAAAGGTCCACTGTATGTTTTTTCAAAGAGACAAGGTAATATAGAGAAAGGAAAAGTAGGTTGTTGGATGACGATATTGAGTAGTTGAGCCTGTAAAACTGCAACATTTGCGACGCTTCCATCAATGAAGCTATTTTGAGCACCACTATGCATCTAGATGCAATGCTGCTAGCAGAAAACATAGCTGCAGTTATTGGAACATTTCCTCCTATGGTGTTAGAAGCTCCTGCACTAACACCACTGATAGAAGTTACACCAGTAAAAGGTAGACCAAAAATAGATCCATTCTACAAAAGAAAAGGAAATATCACAATGCTGCAGTTTGTTATCAGCATGTGTATTCATAAGATTAAAGTTCTAAACTATAATTCAACAGTCCATTAAATGTTGACTTAAATTTACACCATACCTGAAATAATGGGATCTTTTTTTGTGCTGCTTGAGTTTGTTGTTGTGAATTAGACTTTATTTTTGGTGCATCCATGCATGCATTACCTTCCCTATTGTTTTCCCCATTTACATTTGCAGCAGTAGAATCTCCATCAGCATGTCCTTTATTCTTTAGACATGTCCATAGTAAGTCACGGGATCTACCTCCATGTCTCAGAGAAGTAGTTACAGATTGTTCCTATTAAACCATTCCATATAGACCAGCTGAGCTTCCACATGGAGCAGCCCACAAGGGATTAGATTTCATCTGCCACTGGCAATCAATGAAGTGGGTAATATACACATGTGTTGCGCAGCGCTTCCGTGAATGTTGTGTGGGGAATAGAAAGGAGGGAAGCTACACAAAATATTTGAATATGCAATAAGCACACTATGCAATAGCTAAAACTTGACTGAAATGAATATATAGAAAGTCACCTAGGTAGGTAAACCAATATATAGAAGTTTGTAATTAAAGACTTTTCTTCATGCTATGATATCTATATTTTTGTAAGCATATGAAAGTTTTCACAAACATGTGACAAACAGCTGATCCTTGAATCCAATGACAAGTAAAAAGTTCCTTTACCAAGTCATCATTATGATTGCAGATCATCATGCCTCGCTCTCAAACTTACTTCAGATTAATTTTTACAAATCTTTTAATATCCAATGTTTGAATGTTTAAATAAGAATCTGTGATGTCATAGAGAAGAAGCATTGCTCGGTGCAATGGCCTAATTGAAAAGCACCACCATGGTTATCTTACAGCTTAGATGGACAATGTCCAAAGCAACAGTTCATACCATTCTTCACATAAAATCAGAAACAAAAGAATTCCACCAAACAATTTTAAAACTTTGATGCCAAAATCCTAAAATAAGAATCTATAATGTAATAAACATGCACTTGTCATAGTCCATTGGATTCAATTTTAATGCTTTGTAAGCAATTTTAGAACAAATAGTTAGGCAGAAATACTGGCATCAATGCCATCTCAGTGCACTGATAGACTAGTCAGTTTTCAGTTTTCAGTATACATAGTGATGATATAACACAAAGGTACATCCAACAGTCACTTAGAAATTTGGTCATATGTGATCTATAAAATTTTGCAGGCAACAAACTGCTAGAGGCTTGGGATGAATATATACATGTTGATCTGCATCCTCTAAACAATGCTAGAACATGTGAACCTAACAAGTAGAGGGCATACCTTTGAACCATAATTGAAAACTTAGTTAAAAGATCATAAAAGAGAAGAAAAATGGTTGGAGCATTGACTTCTATTTCCAGTTCTTGCCCAATGAAATTCAAGATGCAAGTACCGTTCAATTTTTCCTATTATGAGAGCAGTTGATTTGATTGATTTTTATTTAGTTAGTTACCTCATTTTGTTTCCTGTTCTTAGTTCATTATGATTGAATGTTCTTGGCACCCTGCTTATCTGATGCATTGCCATTTTTTAAATAATATATTGATGTCAGACCAATAATTTTTTAGCTTGGTTTTATTTTTGAAGATTGACTGATGACAAGATGTTTACGATAATATGCCAGGGTATGGTGCCAACATCGTGCTATCTTTTCTTTGGACTCCCCATCTTCATCTATTTGCCTACTTATTCAGTTGGAAAATCTTGCAACTGAAGGATGAGTGACACCATCAGTATACTCTCACAAAGAACCTGTAAGTACGTTTCCATCAAATGTATCTTAATTTTCAATTGTTTCCTTGTTTGATGAAGTTTACTTAACATTCTTTGCTCAGTTCTAAATTTTTCAGCATGGCCGTGTCAGTGACAGTGTTTCTTGATCTTGAATTTTGGACTCATATAGTGTAATGCCAGTATAATTTAGATGTTTTGTTTCAATTAGAGTTTGCCTTGAATAAATGGAAGTTGTCTTTCTCTTTGAAATATCATATAAATCTTATATTCTTCCCGATGTAACATTCCATTGATGTTATATTCTAGTGCATTTTGCTTTAGAGGATGGTTGAACAATTTTTGTTTTTGTTTTTTGTAGTTAATTAATATCTTTGTCTTGTTGAATTTCAAAATTCTTCAATATGTAGTTTTTAGATACCACAAAATTCTCCAAACTTTCCCAAGTATCTGCCTCAAGACTTCTACATTACTCTACTGAGTTTGAGGATTTTGAGAAAACCCAAATGTAGCCCTATCCTGTGAGTATGATGATACATTGTTGATACGTATATGTAACCTAGGAAATGCACCAGAGAAGATGACAAATCTAATATCATTTTATGAAAATTGTTGTTGTTAGGTCTCATATAGTGGTACACTTATGGTTGCTAGGGAATAGTGATTTTTGCAATCCCATTAAGCCAATTTCTTGAGTTTTTTTCAAAATTCCTAGAAAAGGTTTGTGGATTTCATAACCTACTTGATCATATATTGTGAAATTATAAAATCTGCCATCCTTTGTTGACCATTAGATACTCAAAGTTGTGTATTGATCCTTTTTACCATTATAGAGGACTATGTAAGTTAGGTTCCCAAATTATTAAATGGTGCTAGCTCAATGGAAGAGCACCTGCCTTACAAGAAGGAGGTTTGTGGTTCGATTCCTCCATGCCCTAATGATATTACAATACTAGTTAAAACAACTATATTAGTAAGCAAAAAATAAGAGACAAGTGACCAAACAATGAGAGATAAGTGACCAAACAAAATAACCAAAATTCGTATATATAACTATTAAAAACGACTAAATTAGTGACAAAAAAATGAGAGAAGCGAAACTAGGCATTAAAAAGGATGCAACACGTGGCGCTAATGATGAAGACAAACATGGCATTGATATGGTAGCAAAATAAGATGCGAAACTAGGCATTAAAAATGATGCAACACGTGGCGCTAATGATGAAGCCAAACATGGTGTTGATATCGTAGAAAAATAAGACGTTACTTTGGATGCAAACCATGTCACTACATAGAAAGCAAAATATGGTTCAACAATAGAAGCAATATTTGGCGTCATTTTGGTAGCGAAACATGATGCAAAAAAAGAAGCAAAAATTGGGCCAAATTTGGTAGCGAAAATTGGCACATATTTGGAAGTAAAACTTGGTGCAAAATGGTATGCTAAAGTGGTAGCAAAAATGGATGTAATATTGGATGCTAATTTGGATGCTAACATGGTGCTATTAAGGATGCAAATATGGTGTTAACGGGGATGTCATTTAAGAAGCAAAAACGGACACTCGCAAGGATACAAAATAGGATGTTATTTTGCAAGCAAACCTCGACATTGTTTAGGGAGCAAAGTTGGACGCTATTTTGGAAGCAAAAAGATAGACGCTATTTTCATTGTCATAAAGGATGCTATCTAGGAAGCAAAAAAAGACGTTTTTTGAGACACTTTAAGTTTTGTCCATGATGGGTCCCATTTAGCGTCTACTTTGACCACTCAATGTAAAAAAAATTACACTAAAAATGGACGCTAAATGGGACGCTAATTCCAGGATTTGTTGTAGTGCACCCCAACCATATAAACCAGTGTCCTAGAAAGTGGGAATTCTCGAAAGATAATGGTACTAACGTAATCAAAGCTCCTGATGATAGATCAGTATGGAATCCCAACAATCAATGACAAATCAATTTTGGATGGATTGATCCGTGAAGATATCGGAAGTTATGCTCTACACTTAGAATTTCGTATCGATGTGTTTCATCAGCTACAATTGCACAAGGAATGATGCGACTACATTATAAGGCTTTGAGGACAAAGTCTTTCTGAGAGAGAGGCAATGTTACGAATATAAATTAAAATATAATTAATAATAATTAATAGTGATTAATAGGTATAATATTAAAAAGATATGACCTTTCAAAGCCAATGCCTAAGTTGTATATAAAAGGAGGCAATCATTTGGAATAATCATCGTTTATATTTATCAACTTTTCAAAAATTATATTCTTAAAATGGAATTATCATCAATTGGATGATAAATCTATTTGGAGGGATTCGAGTACAACCAAACTGGTTGTTACAATGAAAGGGTTGATGGTTTGGATTCTGCATTCTTCTGTTCATGATGGAGCTCCCTTCCATGAAGAGGAAGTTATTGTTTCTAGAAGGTAAACTACATTATTCATTAAAGTTTTTATATGCAAGATTTTTCAAGGTTTTACAGCTAAACAAGCATGTTTTTACACATGTGTTTTAATGGTCTAATATTTGATGAATAAGAACCCCCAGTACCCTCAAACAGTTATATAGTAGGGGTTCTTGGTCTCCACCAGTATTCAAATAGTTCAGTTTTTTACTATGTAAAAAGGACTCTCAACCATTTCTTCTATGCTACAGGTGAAGAAAAACAGAAGGAAAGGTAAAGACAACTCATTTTTTCAAGAGTTTTGTTCTATTTGAGCTCTCAAATTGCCAAAGGAATAACCTTAGGCTCTAGTTGCAGTTCTGGTTATAGTGACATTATTTTGAACCATTGGCCTTCCTAATGGCATATAGTTTGATTTAAAGGTTATAAGTATTTACTCCTTTTGAGTTCTAGGGTTTTATCGTTTAAAATCTTAGTTTACGACCATAATTTGTATTGAAACTTGTGTGCAAGGTTATTGAGGCTCATGTGGTTATCTTACCAAGTTTTCTTTTAACTGCACAAGTTGTCTCCATAACTTAAGTTGGAAAGGAAAGAATAATTCGAATTTTTTAATTCTTGGATAGCGGTCTTAAATCTTTGAAGATTAAATGTTAAGAATTGTAATCTCAACGAACCAATATCAGTACTGCATTAATTAGTTAGTTAGTTGAGTAGTTGAGTTGGTCACATTACGTAGAATTAGTGGCCCGTCGTATTTGATGATCTATGGTATTTACCTATGTTTTTGCTGTTATGCAGCCTTATAAGTACTGTTTCTTAATACTCAAAAGACAATTCATTTTCCCGTGCAATCTTTATTCCCATTTTGTGTTCTGCCATTTTATGCTTCTCCTTTTGTCTTCTGTAATCTTTAACATGGTATCAGAGCCAATGGCTTGATCAATTTCTTTCTATTTCTAGGTAAGACTTTTCACAAAGTGGAAAGTGCATGCACACATAGATCCGATCTTATTGGAGGTTGTTATTGAGACAAAAATATTGGAAGATCGAAGAAAATCGAAGATGGAGCTACCATAAGCACTACCAAAATAGATTGAAGAGGTAAGAAATATCTTAACATGATAAGGTTTATGGCATACCTTTCATGGAGTTGAGTATGATGTATGGGTAGTCAAAGAAAGTAATTTGTTGAAATTACAAGATATGTGGCATATCATAGTTGAAGAAAATCCTAGAGATCCAGATTCATTTAAATCTTTGACGGAGTTCCAAAAAGAAAGAAGGCAAGTTGTTTCCTTATGTCTCATACAAGACAGTATAGAATATTGACTATTTCATTATATTGTAGAAGTTGATACTCCAAAAAAAACATGGAATATACTAAAAGAAGTGTTTAGTGAGGAAGTCATAGTAGAGGAAGATGATTTTGCAAGTCATGCAAAGCACCAGGAATCCCACAGTGAAGTGGAAGACACTTAAGCAGACTTTGATTATGAGGCAATCAATGATCATGTAATCCCAGCAAAGGTTGTTGATCTGGTTGTTTTAGCTGATGACAATAAACCTGTTAATGTAGTCGAGCCGAGTGATGTGAGTGATAGTCTCGCTGATCAAGAGACAGTTGTTAGCAGCATAGAATCTACAGCATTTGCTAAGAATGAGAAACAACCAGTTGATAGCAGCACAAAAGAAACAACAACAGAAAGTCCACCCCAAAACCAGAAAACCAGAAGTTTGAGGGAGATCTATGAACAAACTCCTGTTAGTGATGAGTGTCTACAGTATGCTATGTTTTCTTCTCAGCCCACATTTTTTAAAGAAGCAATGAAGGATGCACGATGGGTACATGCAAATGAAGAGGTCAATGAGAATGATTAGCTTCCATTGATGAGCAACACCAATATGTGAATTCTCTCCAAGAAAAGATGAAATATATTCATATTTTTTCGGACAATTTTTTTTAGTGTGAAGGTAAAGATGACAACTAGAAAAATCATATTGAAATAGAAGAAGAAGACTTGCACTATGTTTCAAAAGCTGAAGAAGACTCTGAGGAACAACTACTTAGCATCAAGATCTAGAATACAAAGAAGAAGAAGGCCAAGTACACTTCAAGAAAAAGAGTAAAGTTAGATTTTTTGAATAAAATGTAAGCCTTTATGAGACATAGACCAACATGCATCTTTTTGCATTGATAGTACTGAAATTATTTTACTAGTTGAGATTAAGGGGGTGTGTTAAGAATTGTAATCTCAACAGACGACTATCGATACTGCATTAATTAGTTAATTAGTTGAGTAGTTGAGTTGGTCACATTACGTAGAATTAATGGCCCATATTATTTGATAACCCATAGTATTTACCTATGGTTTTGTTGTTATGTAGTCCTATAAATATTGTTTCTTTATATTGAGAAGGAAATTCATTTGCTCATGCAATATTTATTCCCATTTTGTGTTCTACCATTTTATGCTTGTTTTTTTTTGCTTTTTTTTCAGTCTTCTATAATCTTTAGCATTAAAGAGGTTTATGCTTCCTCCACAACATTCAATTTCTCTCTATGGGATAAGTTTTAAACCTAAGTTTTCATTTTAAATCATTGTTTTACTTTTTCTTTACTCTTCTTAATCTAACTCCATTTCTTGTTTATATGCACGGGGATCAAAATATTGACGAGAACCTCGGTGGGATTTCCGTGAACGGATTTCTCCATATAAGGTATGCGCAACAATCAATCGTTGGTTGGAAGAGTATTGTTTAGCCATGCTGTTGAGTTTGGATTTTGGAAAGAGGCTTCTCGTCGTCTTACATTCCATGGATGAAACCTAAGTTAACATTAAATGCTTTTTAGTTGATAAATCTAGTTTGATTCACAACTCATTTGTCTGTTTGAAATTTGAATTAACTTTTTAATCCACAAATGGATTATTGAGATATATTACCATTATATATGTGGAAAGTTTGTTTAACCTTTCGCTTCAGTTTATAGTTTATGGACTCGTTTATTAACATAGCTAGGTTTATAAAAGTATTTACCTTTTACCTTATTGGCATAATCCTTATTTAACATTTATATTTATAATCTTCAAATAATAAGAAGCCTCTGTGATTTTATATAGTGTTAATAGTGAATATAATTTTGCTTGCACTTATACTAAGGGTTTTTCTAACATGATAAGGAATTAGGTATAAAAATATATCTTCCATTTCTATTTGCTTCGTACATAAATTAGTTTATAATAAATAAAGAAAATAAAGAATATACATAATTTTTGCATATAAACTATAATAAGAACTAGCATGATTTAATAATCACTTTGTGAAGTGTATTTAGCAAATCTAAAACAAGTTATTAATAGAATGGACCCTATCACCGTTGATGGGGAATCAAAACTGAAGGTTGTGGTTCATCCCAACCAATATTTGAGAATAACCAAGTTACTTACTCTCTACCTTGAGCTTGTTTGGTGAACCACAATGACAACCAAGTTACTTGCTCTCTACCCTGAGCTTGTTTGGTGAACCACATTGCTCTCTCTGCATAAGCTAGTTCACTCTCCCCTCCATCACAAGCCTTCCACTAATTTGATGGGTTTAATGCTTATTTTTCCTAGGGCTTGGTCATTTATGAGCCACCTCCTCATTATTACACTATAATGAGTCAAAATCTCAAAAATAATAATTTAGAGTCTTTAAAACAAATAAAATTTTGAGTTCTTAGGTGTAATACAGTTAACACACTCCACTCCAAATAGTAAAAATTTTAGACATCTCGTAAATATATATTTAAAAATATTATTATATTATTTTAATTATGTTATGGAAGAGTATTGTTTTAAAAAATATTGCATAAAGATATATTAGTATGCAATCCTTTTTAAATCAAATATGCATAAGGATTGGAAGAGTATTGTATATATTGATTTAAAAAGGATTGCATAAAGATATATATAAAAAATATAATTATAATTAGTATGTTGTATGTGTAGCTTTAAAATAAAGAAAGCAGGAGATAAAATTAAAGTACCTACTCATAATTCTCTTTANTTGTTTTAAAAAATATTGCATAAAGATATATATAAAAAATATAATTATAATTAGTATGTTGTATGTGTAGCTTTAAAATAAAGAAAGCAGGAGATAAAATTAAAGTACCTACTCATAATTCTCTTTACTTATTTAAAGACCTTTGAAAGTTCCGGCTTAGATATACGGCTTGGGTCCGAATAACTGAATAAATACCTTCTATTAACTGTAAAATATCCCATTTGAGGAAGAAGTATATTCATGAGTAAATAGAATCTAAACTAAATGAAATCTGCGCGAACCTAATTACGCCTAATAATTCGTAAGATAAAGTCAATTGAATAAGCCTAATAATTTGTGAGAATCAGTGGAGTGAATTAAACATGATTAAGCCTAATAATTCGTGAAACGTATTAATGGCATTACTCATTAGAGGAAATTTCAACTCAAAATGGGCCTTTTAACTCTGATTCAAATTCCATGTCATCAGGCATTTCTTGTTTTTGGGGTAGCGGGGTCTATCAAAAGTATGCCGAGTGGGTACTTGTTGGATTCGGAATTTAATTCCACATCCAACGAGTTCTCTTGATCGAAATTTGAGTGAAAACACGTGGAGTTGTGTCAAAAATACAAACAAAAAAACAGTTTTTTTCTTTTCTTCTTTCAAAATTAATAAATATTATTTTATTATTTTAACTATTATTTTATTAATTTTTTTAAGGAGGCCCATTTTGAGTTGAAATTTCCTCTAATGAGGTAGAAGATTGAGAAAATTGAATTAAACTTGAGTGCCTAATCAAATTTTCAAGGCAGGGCTAGCACCAGGATTAAATAATTGGCAGCATTTAAGCTTCTCTTAATTTTAGCTGTGAAATATAATGTTGACAAATTATAGATATTTCGAAATGCATATATTATTATTCATTAGATGGTTGAAGATAAGAAATGTCATAATATTTAGTTGAATTTATTATTAAAAATAAAAATAAAGAACAAATTCTTTTATAAATAAAATATTAATTAAACATGTTTAGATTCCCTCTCAAGATTTGTTTTGTAGATGGAGCCAGCATTATGGCATATCTCAAAAGGCTCTAGGATTATGGCATATCATCAAGAATGACAGTTCAATCATCATCTTTTTTTGAATGGAAGCGGATCTACTTGATGGTTACAATACATCTGGTGTTAGATTTTAACAACAATCGGCTCAGATCCAATTAGCACATAATATGCTAAGGAAGAACGGAACAGGTTTGATATAAAAAGGTGATTTTTTTTTTTCTTGGTTGATCATATTAATTATGACTAAGTAATTAGTATAACTCCATTGTATAACAAACTCATTTCAAAGGAAGGGGAAAATGATTGTGTCTATGGCTCTTGCTAGGGCTTCAGCCTGATGCCCTCGGCAGCTCCCTACCGGGCTAGTCCTATGGATCTCCCCTCAATGGCTACTGGTTTCTCATTGGCTTTCACTATTCTCCCCTCAGCGCAGGCTGCTCCTGGTTCTACTCCTTTCCAGTGGAGCTCTTGGCCTGTTTTGTGCCCAGGCTCTCTGCCTTGCTCGCCCTCCTCCATGGCTCCTATTGTGGATGCTTGTGCTGCTATTCCTCAAGTGTCTTTCAACGAGACGATAAAGCAAAACCTCAGTTCCGGTCCTCCTTTGATTGTGGTGCATGAAGCCCCAGCTCTCACCATTCCAATCATTCAAGATGCTATGGATCATGCTGAGCACTACACCTCTCATGCTTTAGTTTGTAGGTTTAATGGTCTATGGTCCTGGTATTCAGATCTTCACTCTTGGGTCTCCTCTGAATGGTTCCCTCTCTTAAAGGAGGGTGCCATCATCTGCCCCTATGCAAAATAGTTTTTTAATGTAATCTTTGTTTCTGTAGAAGATAAGGATCAGATCTTTAGATCTGGGCCGTGGTTCTAGGGCAGGTCGGGTCTATCCATGCAACCTTGGTCCCTTTATTTTCATGCTTCCAAGGAAATTATCTAATCGACTCCGGTATGGGTTAGGCTCCCAAATATTCCTTTGCACTTTAGGGATCTCTTCTCTTTGCAATCCATCGGGAAAGCCCTCAAAAAGTTTCACAGCAGAAGTCAAGAAACTGAGATTGCCTTCACCACCTATGCCTGGATTTGTGTGGAAATGGATTTCAGTAAAGGGTTTCCAGCAGAAATCATCCTAGAAGGTAAGGGCTATTCTCGGACTCAAAAGTTAGACTACGAGAAAATCCACTTCAGATGTAGAGCATGTTACGAGACAGGGCATTTAACCCTCAACTGCCAAAAATTCCCGGAGAAAAATAATGAAAGGAAAAATCATCAGAAGCCTGCTTGTTCGATCGGTGCAAATTCTAATCACCAGATAATTTGGAAGGACCTAGATCTCTCAAAAGGAATTCTAGCTGATGAAAACAATAGTAACCCAACTCACCTTTCGAAGGAAATTCCAATAGATGAAAACCATACTGAACCATTTCAGCAACCCACGCAATCCCTCCCTTTCGAGGAAACCATGGAGCCACAAAAAATGCCTACCGCTACAAGTTGGCCAGATCAAGCAGACGAAGAAGACTCACTAGACTCATCTCTAGACAACCAAGCAGTAAGTAAAGAGCAAGAAAAAACCAAAGAATGGATGAAAGTCTCAAAAAAGAAGAAGCCTCCTCAAGCCAGGAAACCAGTAAAGACACGAAGCCACTCTGGCACCATGAATGAGTTCTCGACTTAAATTTTGTATAGATAGTAGTAAGATGAGTTTTTTGTGTTTTTTGATAGTTGTCTATCAATAGCAGTTTGAACTGTGTAGATTTCTTTTCAGTGGTTACACCACTGCTCGTTTAATCCAAAACACAACCATTTTTTTCAACCCAAAAAAAACCTCATTTCTATGTATAACAACCTTATTTCTAGCAATATAAAAATGTGAACTAGGAATATAAAAATGTGAATTAGGATAAGGCCTTGTGTTTGGTGACTAATGATAAGGCCTTGTGCTTGGTTTTAAATGTTTATCAACATCTGCAGGTTTTAGTGTAACAACAAACCTCACATAGTATCAGAGCTAAGGTTCTGCACCTTTAGGAATATAAAAATGTGGACACCATTAGGAATATAAAAATGTGGATTAACTGCCATGCCTAATGATAAAGCTTACATCTAGAGTGCTCCAAATGAACTACATATTAGAGTGAGACATTCTCTTTTTATCACAGTTTTTTCCACAATCTCTGATGCTCCAAATGAGCTCAGCTAGAAATCAGCTAATTGCTTGAGGTTTGTAAGAAAAACATCTGAAATTGCACATTAGAAGAATAAAATCTTCCTCTGTTTAGTTGTTGTTAAGACATGATATAGTGATCATTACAATGAACTAATTGAGAAATCAACTAATCTGTTGAATTTTTGTAAAAGAATTTCTGGAAATTCGCTAAGGGTAACTTAAAAATGTAAACTTTGGTTAAGTTCAATAAACGTTTATTGAAAGTTTTTCTTCCTGACACCTAATAATAAGCAAATAAAATATGTTTTTCTAGAAGTAGTATGTTTTTTTTCGAGTTGAAAAGGAAATATGATTCTCACCGAGAAGGAACATTATTAGGAACAGTTAAAATAGAGTTCCATTACTTGAGTTGATAGGGAGCTAAACCATTCATAGGTCAGGCCACATAGTGTGTAGAGAAATGAGATGCATTGGTAGGGCGATGAGTAATCCCAATTGAGGAACAAAAGAAATCAAATATAGTAATGCCATGAATGATGTTATCTAAAACCAAGCCAACTAAACTTGATTTTACCACTCAGTTAATATTAAAATTAAATATTTTCACGTCGACCTCTTTTTCACTTTTTCATTTGTCCGGTGAAACTTGTCTATCTCTCGACTAGACAAGTCTATCAACTTTGGTCAACCTTTCGAATTGACTGATTTATTTCGACTTACTTGTCGATTCTACCAACTAATTTTACCTCGACCACTTGTCACTTCGAAGTCAGCTGACTTCGACCTCTAAGTCGGCTCACCTCTTCGACCTCTCAAGTCGGCTCACCTCTTCGACCTCTCAAGTCAACTTACTCAACTGACCTTGTCAGTTCACTTTGGTCGAAATGTACAGAGTATGATTCTTAGTCTAAAAGACTTAAGAAATTACAAATGCTTTTCACCTGTGAGTAAGATGAAGTAAAATAGACACATTAACAATTCCAAAGAACTTATAAAAACATATGGCCAAATATGTAGGAAGACTTAAGTCAACCAATGTGCCGTAAAACCTGGAACTTTCACACAGTGAGATATTTATGGGTTCTTTGATCTTTCACTTAACTGGTAAATGTAAACAACATTTACACAAGTAAATATGGAAATAATGTGCAGCCAAATAAACATGCATTCAACCATAAACTATTTCAGTAAATATAACTATGCGGAAATAACAAAGGTATTACAAACTTGTCTATCCAGACTTGTTGGGTCACCAACTGATCCTTCTACAGAGCTTCGGCTCTTCGACTGAATTACATACACAGAATCCTGAGCTTCAACTTCTCTTTTCTCACCTTTCTCACCCTTAGTTCCTCTATCTCTCTACTATGTCTAAACTGATTTAAAATTTTCTTCTTCTATTTATAGGCAACCTGAAAATTGATTCTGCATGAGTCGAATGACTCACCATTAAAGACTATAATAACTATCTACCTAACAACTTAGCTTCAGAAATAAATTTGACTGGTTTACATTGCCGAATCATGGACTCTTCCCTCTTGTCAGACTGACCGACAAGATCTTGACTGATACAGACTTCAACAAAGTTGGCTAAGACTCAGGTACAGATCTGCGAGTAATTAATTTTTCCAACACTCCCCCTTAATTATGAGCAGATGGGGATTTTTAAAAACAAAATTTATAAAATGTTTCAGATCTTAGACATGCTCTATTTATGACAGAGTTCACTGTGGAGAACTTGTCATTCCAAGATAACTATGAAGATACTAGAAAGTATCATTTTCCAATGGTTTTGTAAAGATGTCTTCAAGTTGATCTTTAGACTTGCAAAATTCCAAACAAATTTCCTTGTAGTTCACTAACTCTCTTATGAAATGAAACCTTGTGTTGATGTGCTTGGTTCTCTTGTAAAACACATGATTCTTTGATAATGCTATGGCTGAATTGTTGTCGTAGAAGATGGTTGTCAGTTCTTGATGGTTCTATGACAAGTATTTTAACACTCTCCTCATCAAGACAGCTTGACATGCAGCACTTGTCGCTACAACATACTCTACTTCAGCTGAAGACAAAGTTACTATGGGTTGTTTCTTTGAAGCCCATGAAACAACACCTGTACCAAAATGAAATGTGTACCTAGATATGCTTTTCCTATCATCTATGCTGCCTCCATTGTCACTATTAGTGTAACTAATGAGTTTAAAATTTTTTGAGGTTGAAGACATAATACCAAGGTCTTTTGTGCCACTTACATACCTCAGAATTCTTTTACCTGCTTGCTAATGTGAGTATTTTGGTGACTCCATGAACCTTGAGATCAGACTTACTCCATACATAATGTCTGGTCTTGTCATTGTCAAATACACAAGGCTTCCAACAAGCCTTTTTGAATAGCATAGGATCAACAGTTGATCCTTCATCATCCTTGCTTAATTTTAAAACTGTTATTACTGGTGTTGGGGATGTCTTGCAATTAGACATGTTAAATATTTTTAAAACTTCACTTGCATACTTTTTATGTGATATAAAAATACCACTTTCATACTATTGAACTTCAATGCCTAGAAAAAACTTCATAAGCCCCAGATCATTCATTTCAAATTCACTTTCCATGACTGCTTTAAAATCTGCTATGCCAAAATCACCAGTAAATATTAAATCATCTACATACAGGAAGACAATTAACATCTTACCTTGATCATCGAATTTGGTGTACAAAGTCGGTTCACTTTCACTTCTGTGAAATCCATTTTCAATGAGATAGTAATTAATTCGATTGTACCAAGCTCTAGGATCTTGCTTCAAACCATAGAGTGCCTTTTTCAACCTATACACTTTATGCTCTTGACCTGGAACTTCATACCCTTGTGGCTGTTCCACATATACTTCCTCTTCTAGATAGCCATTTAAGAATGTCAACTTGATATCCATTTGATGAACATGCCATTTTTTTTGTTCGGCAATGGCCAAAACTGTTTTGACTGTATCCATGCGTGCAACAGGTGAAAATGTTTCATTGAAGTCTATGCCGGGTTGCTGTGTGAACCCTCTTACTACCATTCTTGCTTTGTGCTTTTACACATTCCCATCATCATCTTTCTTTGTCTTGTAAATACATTTGACGCTGATTACATATTTGTCTTTTGGTACATCAACTAGTTCCCATGTCTGGGTCTTCTCAATGCATTCTATTTCTTCATCCATGGCTTGTGCCCATACTTCTTCTTCAACAGCTTCTTCAAATGTTAAAGGATCATATATAGGAGAAAATAGTGCAAAGAGAGAGAATGAATTTGGTGTACCAGCTTCATATATCTCTTGCAAACTTCTTGTCTTCACCAGTTTTGTCGATGTTGACCTTGACGAAATGCTTGATGTAGTCTGTTGTCCTCTTGGTGTACTTGTCGGTGTAGCTTGAGCTGCTGCTTGTGTTGATGGTTCTTGTGCTGAACCATGTCGTGGTGTCATGGGAGTCGACGATGCTATGACCGGTTGAATTACACGTGGTGTTTGAACCACTTCCTCTTCCATATCATCATTGTCGACATTCGACACAATTTTGACATTTATGTTGACGGTTCCATCCCATGATTCATTCTCGACAAATTGAACATCTCGACTGATTATCACTTTCCTTGCAACAGGATCATACAACTTGTATGCTTTTGTATCTTCAGAATAGCCGACAAAAATACATTTTTGTCCCTTCTTGTCTAGCTTCCTTCTCAGCTCATCTAAAAGATGAGCATATGCAACACAACCAAAAACTTTTAAATGAGAAACACTGTGATTCATACATTTCCATGCTTCTTGGGGAACTTTGTTCTTCACACTCTTTGTCAAACAGTAGTTCATAATGTAAATGACAGTTGCGACTGCTTCACCCCAATATTCATTTGGTAAATGCTTGGCTGCCAACATGCTGCGTGCCATCTCCATGATGGTTCTGTTCTTTCTTTCAGCAATATTGGTCTGATGAGGTGTATACCGTGTACTGAATTGTTTCTGTATGCCATGGGTCTTGCAAAAATTTAGAAATTTATTTGAAAGATATTCACCTCCTCTGTCGGTCCTTAAGATCTTGATGCGATGTCCACTCTGTTTCTCCATGAGTGCCTTGAACTGTTGAAAATAACTAAATGTATCATATTTATGTTTCAAAAAATATACCCATGTTTTCCTTGAGTATTCATCAATAAAACTTAGAAAATACTTGCAACCACCAATGGATGATGTCTACATTGGACCACAAATATCATAGTGCACAATTTCAAGTGGTGTGTGTGCTCTATATGACTTTCTGATTGGAAAAGTCTCTTTATGCTACTTGCCAAAAATGCAACCTTCACAAACCCTCTCTGGTCTTTTGATCAATGGTAATCCTTTCACCATATTCCTTGTATGCAGTAGCTTCAGCCCACCAAAATTGAGATGTCCAAATCTGAAATGCCACAACCAAGATTCATTCTGAACTTCTGTTTGAAATGCAGCTTGCAAATTAGCACTGTAATTTTCTTTCTTGTCGAGGAGCTCGACCATTTCTTCACTTTCTACCTTGAATGCAGCCCCTATGTTTGTCTTCCCTTTCATGTCGAGAACTATCCTCAATGAAAACAAGCAATTGCTCGTCATTGGCACTTTTGCAATTAGCTGGTCACTTTGACGCTTGTCTTTAATAACACATTGATCATCTTCCATGTAGACTCTGTATCCTTTTGTATCAGTTGTCCAATGCTTAACAAATTATGTTTCAGACCTTCGACATGATAGACATTAGGGATAAAAATACTCCCCCCTTGTTTGGTTAGAATATCAACAGTGCCTTTTCCTAAGACAGTAACTTGGACATTGTTTCCAAGTGTAACATCAGTTTGAACTGAATTTTCTAGACTAGAAAACAAGTTTAAATTACCAGTCATGTGGTTGCTGCATCCTGAATCTAAGTACCATATGTCATGTGGACTTTCTTGAATATGTTGAAATATTGTAACTTCGAAGAATATTCTTTATGTATCCTTTGTGGTCCTCGATGGTCCTACCGGGAGAACCACTTGTATTATATTATACCCCGATGCTTCTAATTAGAAGAACTAATAAAAGTCATGAGGTTGTCCCCTCTATTTGTAAATGTGGGTCATTAGCACCCCAGTGTGGTTACTTGAGCCTACATGTGTAACTCGAGCCTACATGATTAACTCGAGCCTACATGTCGGATGAGTTAATTCAAGTGAACAGATGAATATAAATAAAGGTGTGGTGCTCCTCATTTGAGACACATACACTCTCACTTGTGTAACACATTAGTGGAGAAGAGAAGTAGCTGGAGAAGGAGGAGGATCAGGCTTTGATCTCATTGTTGGTTTTATCTTTTATCTTTTGGGGCATCTATATTGAGGAAGCTTTTGCTGGGCTTTTTCCTTTAGGTTTTTCCCAGGATAAATCTTTGTGTTCTCTTTTTGTATGGTTGTGCTTGTCTATCTTTCAGTGATCATATTTATATGCTTTTGTTATGAAATCGAAATGAAATACTAATGATCTAGCTTAGCATATGAAAATTTAACATGGAATCAAAGCCACCCTGAAAGAAGACATTGTGCAGCTAAAGAATCTAGGGCTTCTTATTTTTTGGGTCTCTATCCATGATCGATTAGCAAAAGAAGGCTAGACTGAATCTCCATTGAAGGGCGCATCTTTTTGTCGAAGCGGAATTTGATTCCGAGCATTTTCAGTTTTGGTGCGAAAAATTAGGGCTTTCTACAGAAGAAGAATTTTTGAGTGAGCCCAGCATAGGATTTTTCTCCTCATCAAAATCAAAGTTTAGAGACCTAGATCAAGAAATTTGGTTGGGTGAAACTCCAGGAAAGTCAAACCCTAGTTTGACCTCAATCTGGAAAAACCCTAAATACTAAAACTACTAAGTTTTGGTACATTCGCTATATCCTAAGATTGGAAAAGGATCAGGAGTTGAAAATTGCAGAGACCAAAGATAAAATCCTTATTTACACTGTTTCCAAAATTTAGCCTCATATTCGCTATATTCTTGGAGATATGATCCCTCCAATTTAGAGTTCCAGCCTCTTCCAGAATTCATCCCTAAACAGGACACCTAGGGAGAATTGCAGTAGCGTGGGCTACAGAGGTCCAAATGGAATTACTGAAGATGTTCCAGAAATATAATAGAATTTAATTTCTTTGGTCCAAATTTCTGAACCTGAAGATGAACCAGTGACATGTGGCATGCCGTACAACTTCACTGTTCTGAACAGTCCTGTAACATGTCACCTTGGGAAAATGATCATAAATCCCAATTGGTGAAACCAATTCTGATGAAACCTATGGTGTTGGATCAATAACATGTGAGGTTACCATATTAAGAAATTTCATATATAGAAGAGCAGTAATTTCAGAGATATCATAGAAATAGTAACAGGTATTTCTGCAGAAGAAATTGGAAAACTAGGGCTTCCTGTTCCGAGAGCTTCCCTCCACTGTTTTCAGAAAAGGAGTACATTGGACAGCTCTATTTGAAGAGATCTATATTTCTATCCAATAAAATATGAAATATTCAAAGTTTTGAAAATTATGGTTTCTCTGACAAACCCTAGATCAGTCAGCTCCGGAAGCAGGACGGACACCTCAAATCGGTAAGATCTAATATTTTGCTATTTGCATTTGAGGTTCTCATTTCAAAGTGATCTATCACATCAGCTTGATGATAAGTGTGGTGAAGTTGAAAAATTCCAAGAATGGAAGTATTTGATCTCTCTAAATAAAATGAATTGGACACCTACATGAGTAGAGAGGTTCTAGTTCTGGAGGGAGATGAGCCTCAAATCCTTACACAAGAAGAACTTGATCAAGGCCAAGAAGATCATTGTTGATTCAATCACGGATCAACTTGTACCACAAGTGTCTTCCATAAAGACACCGAAGATGTTTTATTCCTTGATAAAGATATTTGAAGATAAGAACATAATTCAGAAGATGGATTTGAGAAAACAGTTGAAGAATGTGAAGATCCAGAATTCATAACATCTTGAAGCGGTAGAAGAAGAAGCAGAGAATGGCCTCCCATGATCATGGGATTCATTCATGTGAGGAATGTGTGCCAAAAGGAAGTGATTACTTTCAGTTGACTCTGGGAAGAAGAAGAAGCTCGTCTCATAAGAAGAGAAGAAGAAAGATGGGAGCAAATTGAAGATCAAGCTCTCACCATTCAAAGAAGATCCCTCAAGCGATGAGGAATATGAAGAACTCAATTATTGACGAACCTCTTATCCATATTATCATTTGGATAAGAAATGATGATTTCATGGATGGAGAAGATGATGAAGAAGAATGATTAAGAAGGAGTCTACCCATGAAACAAACAAAAGATAACTATTCAATTGTCATTTAATGATATTGTTTTGTTATGCATTTGATTATATTCAGTTGATGTGTTGTTTGCATGCATGTGATGGGTAAGTAGCTCATGGTTCTATACAAATCTCCATTGTTACTTATCTAGAATGAAACCTATTTGTTGACATATTGGATTAGTGCATAATCTCAATGATGTCATGGTAGAGATGGAAGGCATATAGAAAGTTTATATGAGATATGGATGAATGTTGTATTGGCTAAATAGTTGCATGATGCATAAGAATTTGTCGTTATGCATATGTAGTTCTAACCATGCAACTGGTGCATTTGAATTATAGGAAAGGTCTTGTACAACCTCCTAAAAGAAAAGAAGGATGAGACTTGTTCCGAAGAACAAGTGATGACAATTCAATAAACATGAATCTGAAGCTCCCAGGGTCAGAGACACCATGATGAAAGAAAGAGCTTCAAAGAGCGATAGATCCACCTCGAAGGATGAAGACCACCATGGGTATGAGAGATAACTCAATATGAAGAAAACAAAATGCTATGAAAGAAGCTATGATCAAAGAATAACAGTTGATTATGTGGAATGATGTATATGATATGATTTTGAGACATAAAGGAAAGTACGTAGCATCTTCCATATGGATCTGCAAGAACAAGTGTACAAAGCAAGAATCGTGATTTGCCTCAGAAAGAATAGACTATGACATGGCATACTCTATTGACCAGTATATATCAAGCATAGAATTACCTATACAGAATGAAGAAGGAAGATAATACTCCACTTCAGGGGGAGTGACTACAGAAGATATCTGAGTTCGACACGGTACGACATGATGGACAGCTTCCTGATGGATCGAGACTTTACCAAGAGTAAAGTGGGTTCCAACCTTCAAAGTTGAATGCAGAAGACTAGGATATGTTGATGATCTGACAAGACGAACTCATGGAAGATGTTATGATGATGTTTTGGATATAGTACTCAAACCAGAAAGAAAGCATGTGGTATCTTACAAATGGATTTGTAAGATAAAATATGTTGCTGATAAAAGTAAGGAAAGACTTGTGGCTATAGGTTTCTATAAGAAAGAGGGAATTAATTTTGCAGAGACACTTACTCTAGGAAGCAAGGTACACTTCCTTCAGAACTATGATGGTAGTTGCTTCCATGATGAAGTAAAGACAATCCTTCCTTAATGGTATGATTGGGGAAGAGTTTTACATCGAAAGGATTTGAAGTTGAAGACAGATGGACTCATATATGTAAGTTGAAGAAGGGCCTCTATGGCATGAAGTAAGCTCCTAGAGCTTGGTATGGCAGTTTCCTGTCAATTATGGGTTTTACCAAGAGTAAAGCTGATCCTAACCTTTATCTCAAGGTTGTAGAAGATGAACATGTCATCCTGTTATTATATGTGGATGAATTATTCTTGACAAGGAAGGAGAAACAGATCATGGAAAACAAAAAGAAACTAGCAGAAGAATTTGAGATGAAAGACCTTGGGTTAATGCACTATTTCCTAGGTATAGAAATATGACAAAGTTCAAAAGAAATATTTCTCAACCAGGGAAAGTATGCGGTAGAGATATTGAAGAGATTAAATATGTTGGAATGCAAAGCCATGGCCACACCCATGGACTCCAACCTGAAGCTGTTAGATGATGACTCATCAGAGTTAGTAGATACGACTTATTACAGACAGATCATTGGGTCATTGATGTACCTAAAAAATACCAGACCAGACATTTGTTTTGCTGTGAACACCTTAAGTCAATATCTTATTCAACCAATATGGGTTCACCTAGTAGCTGCAAAACATGTGATGAGATATTTGAAAGGGACTATAGACCTTGGTCTATACTATGATGGTAGCCATGACTACAGATTGTATGGCTATACAGATGCAGATTGGGTTGGAAGTATCTCAAACAGGAAAAGCACATCAGGTAGATGTTTTTGTTTGGGGTCTGCTATGAGTTCATGGTTTAGCAGGAAACAGTCCAGTGTTTCTCTTAGAACAACAAAAGAAGAATACATAGCAGATTGCTCTGCTAAGTTGTGAAGCCATATGGCTTTGGAAACTGATATCAGGTCTCCTTGACCTGAAGATGGATACTACATTGATTATATGTGTTAACGAGAGTTGTGATAACAGAGAACCCTGTATTCGTCCTAACACATAGAAATCCGATATTTCTACATACAAGATAAAGATGCAGATGATGATGTTTCAATATTCCCATACTAAAGATATAGATGATGCTTCCAGTATTCACATACTAGAGATACAGATGGTGATAGTTTAGTATTCACATACTGAAGATGTAGATGATGATGGTTTAGATGGTGATGTGCTAATGAAGCCTCTGTCCCAAGTAAAGTTCGAACACTTTTGAGACAAGCTTGGCGTGGTTTGGAAAGACCTTCCTTGAAAGGGGGAGTAGTGATGTTGCAATGGGATTGTATCATCCTGGGACATATGTCCAGAAGTGATCCAGTGACCTCGGTCATCGAGAATGTAGCAGGATGTATCATCCTTGAACTTCGGTTCAGAATGGATCCGGTGAACTTCGGTCATCGAGAAGGTGGCAGGATTGTATCATCCTTGGACTTCGGTTTAGAACAGATCCAGTGAACTTCGGTCATCGAGAAGATGGTAGGATTGTATCATCCTTGGACTTCGGTTCAGAATGGATTCGGTGAACTTCGGTCATCGAGAAGGTGGTAGGATTGTATCATCCTTGAACTTCGGTTCAGAACGGATCCGGTGAATTCGGTACTCGAGAATGTGTGTTGATCCCGTAATTCCTAGAGGAAGGATTGTCTGAGTTCCACAACTGTGTTGATCTCGTAATTCCGAAAGGAAGGATCATTAGTAACTCCATAAAGACCTAAATCTCGTAATTCTGAAAGGAAGGATCATTGACTTGATCCAGTAATTCCAATATGAAGGATTGTCTGAGTTCCACAGATGTGTTGATCACGTAATTCTGAAAGGAAGGATCGTTGGTAACTCCGTAAAGACCTAAATCCTGTAATTCCAAAAGAAAGGATCGTTGGTAGCTCCGTAAAGACTTGATCTCGTAATTCCAATAGGAAGGATTTTCTGAGTTCCACAACTGTGTTGATCCCGTAATTCCGAAAGGAAGGATCGTTAGTAACTCCGTAAAGACCAAAATCCCATAATTCCAAAAGGAAGGATCATTGAATTGATCCCATAATTCTGAAAGGAAGGATCATTAGTAACTCCGTAAAGACCTAAATCTCGTAATTCCGAAAGGAAGGATCATTGGTAGCTCCATAAAGACTTGATCCCGTAATTCCAATAGGAAGGATTGTCTGAGTTCCACAGATGTGTTGATCCCGTAATTCCAATAGGAAGGATTGTCTGAGTTCCACAACTGTGTTGATCCTGTAATTCCAAAAGGAATGATCGTTAGCAACTCCGTAAAGACCTAAATCCCGTAATTCTGAAAGGAAGGATCATTAGCAGCTCCATAAAGACTTGATCCCGTAATTCCGAAAGGAAGGATCGTTTGAGCTCCACAAATGTGTTGATCCCATAATTCCAAAAGGAATGATCATTAGTAACTCTGTAAAGACCTAAATCCCGTAATTCCGATAGGAAGGATCGTCTGAGTACCATAGACATGTTGATCCCGTAATTCCGAAAGGAAGGATGATGTTGATGTTTTGATGATGATGATGTTGATGTTTTGATGATGTTGATGTTTTGATGA
>LPNX010300059.1:0-18214 GCA_001517045.1 Pseudotsuga menziesii
CTGCAGGTGGCAAGGTAAGTATGTTTCTCATCATCAATTTTTCCATAATAGTGTGGCATCAATCGTTGCTGACTTGAAACTGGCTTGTTAATGTGTTTTATATAGGCTGTGCTAAGTCTAGAAAAAGTGCAAGACCCTTCACACACTTTTGCTTTAACATGTGAGGAGGATATGTCAGAAGCTTTGGCAGCAGCAAATGTTAATGTGTTTTATATAGGTTGTGCTAAGTCTAGAAAAAGTGCAAGACCCTTCACACACTTTTGCTTTAACATGTGAGGAGGATATGTCAGAAGCTTTGGCAGCAGCAAAAACAGGGATGCCAACGTATACCAGCGAGTGGTTCATGTGCTGCATTATGAGACAAGAATTTGACTTCACAACTCCACAATTCACAGAATCCTTATAATAGAATGAGTTCCTTGCTTCACATGCTATCAAATGTACTTTCCTGTAAATATCATTCATCCTTCTTTCTATAATGGAATACACTTGACATTGTATTTGAACTAATTACTATGTTGGAGTTTCTTTCCTGTTTATATTTATATATCAGTTTCTTTTGTAACATCTATAATCTCTTGTTTTGTAACATCTATAATCTGTATAATTTCTTGTACTCTATCTTAGTAGTTTCAAGTTTAAATCATACACAGACCTTATGAGTTGTTCTTCCATTTCGTTCTTTTTTGCTTGTATACTAGTATAAATCTTCATGGCTGGTAGAAATCCAGGAACTTCACGAGGGATACCTACATATTTGGATCAAGATAATGGGAAAATGCTATAAAAGAGATGTTACTACTTATTGAAGAAGGTATCTTAATCAGTCCATTATTTCCAAGGAACAACCCTTGTTCATTCACTGTTAATTTTTGAAACAATGGCTTATAAACTTGCATCTCAACATCCTTACCCATCTAGATCAGTGTATTTACAACTTCTAGTTGCTTTTCCCAAGAATCCATAGGGGTATTTAATTCCCTTCTAGACCTATCATCATTGAAATAGCCAGAATCCAACCTCAAAAGAATTCCTTTCTCTTGTTTCTCTCCATCTTCCTGTAAACCTGCAGCAGAGCACTCCCCAGCTATAGAAGACATTTTACTACAGTCAGTTGTCTCTAAATGAGTTCTAGATCCTGGAGCAATAGAGTTACAGCATAGGGCTAACTCCATTGATTCCTCTATCTCCATGCATGTAATGTTATCTGTTCTGCTCAGATTATTACAATCTGAAATACCCTTGATTACATGGATTTCATTCTCTGCAGTGAGTAACAGATCACTCTGTAGCACATGGTCTCGTCTCCTAAAATCTTCTTCCTGTTTCATAGTGTCCATGCATGAATAAACTTCTTGTTTATTATCTTGACTACCAATATCACCATCATTCAATATTTCAGGTATAGGCTTAGGAGTCTTGAATTCCATCAATTCCACTTTGGATACTCTGTCTTCCAAGCTGTTGCTCCCTGGTTTACCTATAGAAGCAGACATTGGAAACCTTGAGTTTCCTGACAAATTAGCAATGCCAATATCCTGTGGAAAATAACCTACTGAACTAGGAATTTTCAAGGTATTTTCATTCAAGGGCTGACCAACAACCTCTGTGTATTTCTCGTGGAACTCAGTATAAGAAAAGCCATTTAGCTAACGCCCACAGAAGGCCCTGCTGAATGGAATGGATGCCTGGAACTAACCTGCTCATCCATCCTGATAATAGTAATCTCGTCCCTTTCTATCTTTTTACAGGAAAAACACTTGTAATATGGTGTAGGAAAATGTTGTCTACACCAACAAACTTTCAGAAGATACACATCTCAACAAACTTTAAAGAATTTAGTAGTGACCATTTCTTGCCGAAGCTGTCTCAAATTGACTATCCCTGAGTGACATTGTCGATCTGTCTAGCATAACTGGACCAGCATCCTGATAGCCTTTGTGAACTGAGGGGACGTAAGAAGATGACCTTTGCATCCGTGCACTGGTGAAGCTTGACCTGACATCCACTGCTCCTTGCAAAGATGGTCTCCTTCTAAATGAGACTGTATTCCTTTCATAAGAAGCTGGCCTCTATTTAGGAGCACTTTGAGAACGAACCTTAGCTTTTGAAGATTTAGTATTAGCCATATAGTTGGGAAAGGCAAAATAACCCTCAAATAAACTCTCTGCGTATTCACTTCTAGGAGTAAATGGACCTCTTTTGCCTCCAAACTTAGCTGAACTGAATTGAGGACTATTTTGCGCTGTTGAAAACACGTTGTCTTCTCCATAATCATAATCTTCATACACAGTTTCAGGGCTGAAATCTTGGGAAACTGGTGCATTCAATACATCTGCTCCTGACTAATTATGTAAGGATTATGACCTACTTCCACATGGAATTGGTCTTATGGCTATTGTATTTTTTTTTTAAAACAGTTATAGCCATGGATACAGCGACGGCAATTTTTTTAAAAATTTCACAGCCGTGGATACAGCGATGGCTCGGCATGGATACAATGACGGCTCGGCGTGGATACAGTGACAGCCCGACGTGGATAGAGCGACGGCCAGGCGTGGATACAGAGACGGCCAGGCATGGATATAGCGACAGCTTAGACATCTAACGAAATATAGAACATTTTCGCTCTTGCGACGCAAATTAGGGGTCGTCTCTATTGCGACAGAATTGTTTCCACGGGAAAAAAAACACTTAGACGTGGCAATATCCACGCTTTTCGGTGGATATTGCCACATTTTGCCATGGCAAAATTGATCACTTGTACTAGTTCCCCCAGGACCACTAGGACCATTAGGACTATAAGGAGGAAATCCACCAGGCCCTCCTGGATCATTATGCCCCCTAGGGGGAGGACCTCCATGAGGCAGTCCTCTGTCACCTCCCGCAGTATGTTTGGGTATCCCCCCCATAGCTGGCATGTAAGACCAGTTAGGCTACCCCCATGTCGTGAAAGTATTACTAGGGTATGGAATTCCAGCTTAAGGTATTCCTGTAGGATTGGATGGACAATTAATATTTCCTACAGGTATTTGATAACCATAACCTCCAAAATATTGAATGGTTACAGGTTGTGGCCCCAAGGGCTGACCTAAACTGTATGGGGGATTAGCCATATTAGTATGGGTGGGAGGGACATAAACTGTAGATTGTTCTATATTATAGGTCTGTCCTTGATTAGGTACAATTCCTGTGCCAGATAACGTAGGTTGTGTCAGGGGTTTCCCCCCAGCACTAGAAGGTGATGATGAAACGGGAATTGAAGGTTGGGCCCCAAGTGTAGAAGACCTGGGAGGATTAGGAACAGACATAACATCGGAGGTGGTGAGGTTGGAAATTTGTCTTGGGTTGTGTGGAGTTATTGTGTGATCTATAATCAATTCAAGTGGATACAATGTTTTTATGTTTTTTGATGTTTAATATTTTTTATGTTAAGTAACGAGACCTGAAAATATTCATGCAGAGTTGGAGCAGCATGACCTAGGGGAGCTTTCCCATTGGATAGACAAGAGGAGCCTGCTTTGTACAGCGGGGCGATGATATCACTGGGGAGTTAGAGGAAATCCTAGAAAGGTTGACCTTGGATATCCGTGATGCTTCCATGGATGACCTCCCTCTGAGGTATTAGAGACCTACACCAGGAGTACCGGGTCTATTTAGTAGGCTGCTACGTAGAGTATCCCGGGCAGTGATGTGCTACCACGAGCATCACTAGACATTGTGTGTATGATATATCTACTGAATAGCCACGACCATACACATTTTTGGGTATGACATGCTATAGTTTTTATTTAAAATCGCCTTTTATTCAAAATTTCTCAGTTGTAATCCCTTAATGTTAAGTTATGAGTGCATTTAACACCTATTTTTGAGACTATTGTAGGATAGAAGAACCACGGTGGTAAAAGTTTTGGGAGTTTGTTTATGGATTTTTTGTACTACCATAAAATGGAAAAAGTCGATGAGCATTTGTTACGACACTTTGGTCACACTCTTGAAACCTAGTATCAAAGGTCTAATTCCATTTCTGATTCTTTCCAGGCTCGTAAAAAATTGACATTGTGTAAAGAAACCTCATGGAGTCTTCTTTCACCTCTTTTTAGGCTCCTTAAACACGAAAAGATCGTCGAGTCTGTTTCTGATTCTTTCCAGGCTCGTAAAAAATGACATTCTGTAAAGAAACCTCATGGAGTCCTCTTTAAACTCTTTTTAGGCTCCCTAAATACGAAAAGATTGTAGAGCGATATTGTCTTCTTCAAGCTCGTTAAAGCATTCAAAGATTCGTCTTTCCGATGGTAGGTTATCTCTTTTTCGGTTCGGATAGACTATTTAAGAAAAAGGAACACTCCAGCCAATAATGACTGGAAGAGTTATCTAAGGTATGATTTTACACTTTTTTCGGGCCTTAGGGACTAAATAATATGAAAAAGGACCCCTTTGGAGTCTTCTTCCGTAATCGTTTAGACTCTCTAAACATGAACGATACCGATTTTTATTTCATTGGACTCGTTAAATTAAACATTGAGAGACCCGTTTTTGGGAATGAATCCCCTCCTCTCTCAGGTCCGTAAAACATATGAGTTTGGACTTGTCTTCAGAAAAGATATACCAAGTGTTTGTTACCCTCTTTGAACTTGTAAAACCGAAAAGAGGCACTCATCAATCATGATGGGGAAATGGGAAGGGAAACATTTTGCAAATAAATAGCAGTAGTTTGTCATTACCTTTGAACATGGCACTTATCTGCATATCATTTCAGTCAATTGGGTATTCAGATGATCTCCATGATGATTCACTTTCATGAGTCATGCCACTCCTTTGAGTCTTTCAAAAGAATGCATTGTCCACTGTCGCATTGTGTTTGTCTCGTTCAGTCATGCTTCCAAGTCTTTTGTCGTGTCGCCCGATGTTCAAAGGGAATTTGAAGAAGTTTACCTCTGCAGTCAAAATAGTCTCTATGTCAGTACTTTTGAGTCAGTCTTATGGTTACTACCTTCACATCATTCCAAAACTATGTTCGGAGTTTCGTGTCATCGATGTGGGACTCGTCATGGCCCTCCTTCGATGAGACTATTCCTATCAACATCAGCTAATCATCTGGCAACTAGTCTTAGAAACAAAAACTTAGTACCTTGAGATCTGTATGCCTTAATGACAAATTCTCATGCTCTTGACATAGGTTCACATCATTGACCTTTGATCGATAGAATCAACTGGGTATTCGACATCAGGACATCTATTCACACTCAGTAGATTGTACTAGGGTACCTTGGGAATCATTGACATCAATGGTGATCTCCCTCGCACTTGTTAACGGTTCACATCATTGATCAGTAATCAAGTGGTTTCTACCATGTTCAACTTCAGATCATTGTAATCACATGGATAGAATTGTACTTTGTGGAAGAAAAGATGAAGACCTTGGGTATTTTTTTAAAGCGCTCATTGCTTTTCCCTAGGTTGCGATGGAGTTTTGTATATCTAGCATGGATCCACATTTGTATGGTCATGGCTATGATCAAATTTGTGTCTGTATGACATAGATCTATGTTGTATGTCTGGTAGCTATGTCCAAGTTTTAGTCCTATATCACATGTATCTATGTTGTATTCTAGTAGCCATGCTTGTTTATTCCTCCCATGGATCTTCCTTGTATTGGTCTGCAGCCATGAGTTGGTTACTTGTGTTTATGAGTCAAAAATATTGATGTACTATAGATGCCTACTAGATGACATGCTCCGATCAAGATGACATTTTCACCTTGAAGTGACATCTTGTTCTCTCAAAGCTCCCGTTTATCGTATCCCTCTAAGACTCGTGCTTTGGGGAGCATCTGGAGTGGAAACCCATGTTGTTTGTCAATCTTACATAAAAATACTTAGCATCATGCTTTTCTTGTTAACCATGAGCAGTACCTTGCTAGAACCACCTATATCTTGTTTTCCATAAGCGGTGCCACCGCCTATGGCCTTTGGTCCATATGCAGTTCTAACCTAAACCGCTCTATCATAAGAGGAGAAAAGCGGTACCCTGGGTAAAATGGGAAAAAAATAAGTTTCTCAAGGCTTCTAGATCATGAGCCTGGTGTCCTCCTATCAAAGTGGTTCAGTTGATATCGAGATCCCCTATCATAGGATCTTAGAGGCCACCTCACCCACAAATATCTCAACCATTCCTATCCATTGAGCCTTATAAATACAAGCTCATGTCCATGGTTGAGGGGGGAACCATAGAGGTATTGTTATACTGTTGGATTGACCACTTAGCCCAAGACATTTGAGAGCATAGAGAGCAAAGTTGGAGCTTATGGGGATAAAGGTTTTGGTTTCATGGAGATGCATGTCGACACTAAGGCTTAATTGATTCTAAACTTCTCCATCCATCTTAATGAAAAGCTGATTTCCATCCCACATTACTGTTGTTTTGATTTCACATGTAAATGTTCTTGGATTCCTTAGTCACTAACATGGATAAATAGATTATGTTCTAGTATATTTGATGTGTTTGTGTATTTGATCTGGTTGCAGGTACATAGGTTCACTATCAAAGCAGAATTCTAGATGTCTATGACATCCAGGGAGGGTCTTCATCCTTTTTCGTTCACTCATTTGTTCTGTATCTGAACCATTCAAACCAGAGGAACAAATTTTGTCTGCAGAAGGTGAAATATTCCTACTTACAAATATGGCAAGTCCTGTGAATGATATCCCATAGGAATAGTTGCGGAACGTGATGGTGGTGTGCACAATATGTCATCTATTTTTCTTTAAATCTCCTGAGCACAGAGAATGGCTGCATGGTATTGTCTACGTTCTTCTTCATCTGGAGAAACTTCTTCAGAAGAGTTTAAATAGGTGCCTGTTATACTGAAATCCTGTCACCATCATGTGATAATACCTTTGGCATACCTACTTTCCCTGAAATCCCAGCTTTCGGAGTGAAGGCTAAATGATTTCTTATCAATCTGTCATACAAATTCCTAGCACCACTCATGCTCCCTTATCCAAGAGCGGTACCCCTGTTCGCACCACTTTTCATTGGTTGTCCACAAGTGGTGCCACCACCTATCACCCTTGGTCCATAGGTGGTTATTACCAAAACCACTCTGTCAAAGAAGGAGAAGCACGGTACCTTGGGTAAAAGGGTGAAAAGAGAAGCTTCTCGAGGCTTCTAGATGATAAGCATCAAGATATCTCTTATCCCTACTGTTGTGGGTTAGTTGAGCTCGAGAACCCTCATCTTAGGATCTTCGAGGCCACCTCACCCACTCATTTCTCAACCATATCTATCCATCTAGCCCTATAAATATGAGCTCATAGCCATGGTTAAGGGGAGAACATTGAAGGTATTGTTATACTGTTGGACTGATTCTTGTCCCAAGATCATTTGGAGAGAGCATAGAGAGCTAGAGTCGGAGCTTTTGGGGATGAAGAGCTGGTTTCATGGAGATGCATGTCAACACTAAGGCTTCGTTGTAAACTTCTTCATATTTCTAATGCAAGCTGATTTTATGTCCCATATATATTGTTGATGTTTGATTTCAGATATATATTGCTAGATTCCTTAGTCACTAGCATAGATTAGTAAATCATATTCCAGTTACTTTGATGTGTTTCGTGTTGAACTCTTTTGCAGGTACACAGGTGAAATATCAAAGCCTTGCATTCCAGATATCTACAGCGTCTAGGGAGAGTTATCAACCTCTGTGATCTATTTGTTTTGGATCTGAACCATTCAGAGCAGAGAAACACCTTGCTGTCCATAGGAGGTGAAATATTCCGAGCAACAAATCTGGCGATTCCACTGGGGAGTAGTTGTATTCGGTTGTTCTGATCGTCCTCAGTTTGCAACTCTTGTTTGAATCCAAGATCCGTTTTCTTCAACTCTTTATAGTCAGATCTACTTTCTAATTTGTATTATTCGAGTTTGAAATTTCCAAATCTGTTCAGATCTGAGTTATTTCGGTTTTTTATGCTCTATTACCATGTTCAATTCGACAGTATTCACCTTGATCTAGTCTGTTTTTTATCTGATCCATTGTTCTCTTGTTGTTTTGGCCATCTACAGGGAACAGCAGCAATGCTTTGTGTGAGGCGCGGTGCCACCACCTGTATCCAGTTAGCGAGGAGCGGTAGTGCTTTGGAAATGCTCTTACAACATCTACAAAGAACGGTACCAAGTAGGCATTAGTCCAAAACTCTTTTTCCTCTTTTTTCTTTGTAAAAATTTGGAATTTTGATTGCTTTCAGTTATGTTATCAGCATTGTGTTATTGAATCTGATGTGTGTGGCTTGTTGCTTTGATGGTTTAAGATTGATTTTGAGTGGAATTTCAAAAATCTGTTTAGTCTTTTTCATTGTTCATCCGCTTCTTGCTTGTTGGTTGTGTTTAAAGAAGGATTTCTTGTTTTCTGAAAGTTAGGGTGCTCATTGAACTCTCTTTTCATTGCATGTACTAAAAGAAGAACATTAAATTAGCTTCTAGATTTCATTTCTTGCTTGCATAGTAAACTTCTTTTTCTTCCCTTCAAAAAAGAAAAGTTTTGCTTGAGATTAGGACATCATATTTGAGCGTTGGATTTCAGTTTTCTGATTGGCTTCATAAGCTTCCAGGACCTTTATCATCTTTTGTCTCTCATGCATATAGGACTATCTCGATCAAAATTTAAAAAATGGTAGTTTTAAGTTAGATTTGCTTATGTTTTTAAGAAATTTGAAAAGTTAGAGTGCATTGGAATATAGGTGTGCTTGGTATTGTTCTTTTAGGAAAAGGGATTCTCACCCTTCCCATTCACTTTCGGAAATAAGAATTTGGTTTGTAGAAGTATTTGCTTGTCTTTGATTTGATGTTCATGACTGTTGATTGGTATGATTTTTGGTCTTGAAACAAAAAGAAAAACACTCTCTTCCCTCCCGTAAGTAGGCATATTGAATGGTAAAGTGAACATTTGCATGAGCATACTGCATGGTTTTACTTTTCCGTCAGAACATCATGCATTCACCTAACCGTACAAGTTAAAATCAACGATAGTTGTAGGTTAAAATTTATGTAATAACTTGAGTGATAGGTTAGAGACGTGTTCAAGCGTCGTAAAGTGTAGGAGCTGTTGTTATTTGTCAGCATTACATTCCCAGACTCACGCGGTTCTTCCACGTACCGTTGGTATATCGAACGTCCTTTCACGTACCCTTGAGGTATATAGAAAGGTACTTCATGTACTCGATTGTATATCGAAAGGCCCCTTGTGTATGGTTATGCATTAGACAGCACTACTACCAATTCGAGCTCCCATGTACCTTGAGTATATCGGGAGACCCCACTAGGGTACCTTATCTATCTGAGAAAATCCCTTTGGCCGTCTTGTTTGGAGCCATACACTGAAAATAGCATTCAGGGAAATTACTACGCATGTACCCTCGAGGTATATCATGAGTGGCATTGGCTTGACAATCCTAGTGAGAGACCTGACTTTTTAACTCCTACTGTCATTTTAAGTCTGCTTGTTTTGACCTATAGTTTGAGTAGGGAAGTATTTTGGTGTGTTTCTTCTATATTTTCAGACCCTAGGTTAGATAGGAACTGTACACACTGGCTGAGTTAAGACAGTCCAGGAGAGTACAGGGCTTGCCACCCAATTTCACTTTTGTTTCAGAAGGAAATCCAATGGAAGCTATTGACCGAGGAGCTGCTACCACCTCCCAAGTGGGAGATCACATGGTGGAGGAAAGTGGAGTACCATATTCTCCACACTCACCTCCCTTGGTCCAAAATCCTTCCCATGAGGATTCATCGCTCCATTCTCTCGCGGAAGATCATGTTGATGATACCCGTCCGGATTTTGGTCTTAACGCTCCTTTTTGGGAGACACCTATTGGACAAGCCATTGCTGAGAGTCAAGAAGAACGTAGGAAATACCGTGCTACTATCCTCCATTCACAGGAGGTAGAAAATCATGTTGACAAGATATTAGGCTCTTCACCAGTTCGTTCCACATTCCTTCCTGTGGGATATCACTCACTAGCTGATTCTATGAGACCCATTGAACCGATTATAGATCGTCCATTAACAACCCACAGCCCAGGTCAAATTTCCACCCCTCTCACCTCTTATGTTATGTCTGACCCAAATCTGCCGAGGTCTTTTGCATCTGGGGCCCAACCTTCAATTCCTGTGTCTTCAGTACCTTTGAATGACGGGGGGAAACCCCAGGCATGACCTATGTTATCTGATCCCAGAGTTGTACCTAGTCATGAGCATACCTCTAACATAGAAACATCTACAATTTTTTTCCCTCCCACCCAAACCAATGTGGTAAATTCCCCCATCTAGTTCAGGTCATCCCTTGGGGGCATAAACCTGTGACCATTTAGTCTTCTAGTGGTTATGGTTTTCAAATAACTGTAGGTCATCATCCATCCAATCCTACTGGAATTCCATTCCCTAGAAACACTTTTACCCCATGGGGGAAACCCAATTGGTCTTACAATCCATCCATGGGAGGGATACCCATACATACTGCATGAGGTGCAGGAGGACCTCCTTATGGACGTCCTCTCCCTGGGGGACCTAATGGTCCTGGAGGGCCTGGCGGCCCTCCTCATGGTCCTGGCGGTCCTAGTGGTCCTAGGGCACCTGGTGAATTTCCTCCTTATGGATCTGGAGGGTCTGGTGGCCCTCCACCCAGTGGTTCCGGTGGCTCCGAAGGTTTCCCACCTCTTGGAGGTTCTAGAGGGTCTAGTAGTCTACCTCCTGGTGGTCCTGGTGGTCCCGGTGGCTCTGGTGCTCCTCCTTCTAGAGGCCCTGGTGGTCCTAGCAGTCCTAATTCCAAAAATCAACCCCCCATGGGTAGATTTCCCGGTAGTTCTTCCTCACAACAACCTGTTTATCAGTCAACCTATGGCCCTACTAGTAATTTCATGGCATATCAATATTACCAGTATGTGCAGCCCAATAGACAGTTACCTTTCCTTGCAACTTTGGACTTGCCCGATTTGTCCAAGTTGATTAATGATCCCATTCAACACAATCCCTCGTGGCCTCCCATTCCAGTAATGTTACCATCGGACATTCCAAAATTCGATGGGAAGCAAGGTGAAGATCCGCGGAACCATGTCATGACTTTTCATTTGTGGTGTTCCTCGAACTCCCTTATGGATGACTCTGTCTGGTACAACTCTTTCAGTGAACTTTGACCGGTACGGTTGTGAAGTGGTATATTGAACTCCAGCACAACATTCGTTTGTGGATTTTGGCTCGTTGGAAACTGTATTTCTTACACACTTTCATCTCCCTATTCGTTATGAAACGGGCACTAATATTTTAACTTCTCTGCGACAGAACACCTCCACCCACATTTCTTACCATATTCATGAGTGGAGAAGGCGGAGAAGGCTTATTAAGGCCCCTATTCTAGATCAGTTGTTAGCTGATTGGTTCACTAAGTCATTGTTGCCTCCTATTTCCCAAGATGTGGCCATGGGTAGTGCCGTTACCGAAGAGCATGCTATTAGTCAGGCTCAGTACCTAGACTTGGTCTATTCCCAGTACGGGACTCTTTACGACCTGATTCCTCAAGCTCCTCGCCCCAGCACTGACCCTGCCAAGCCATCAGCAGAAGTACCTATTGATGGGATTGTTGGTTCAATCCAGTCCTCATCCACAGCAAAACCTGCCAAGCAAACCCAACCTTCTATTCCTTTGACTCCCAAGGTTTCTGCCGAGGTCAATTCTATTCAAAGTACTCAAACCTCGGGTAATAAAAATAAAGGTAAAAATCGAAATAAAAAACCTAGAAACCAACAGGAGACCCCACAATCAACCCATAATGACAACAACACAGGGAAAGGGAAGGCTAAATACCCTTGTCTGTTATGTGGTGGTGACCACTTCTCTAAGGAGTGTCCCCGTCAGGATGAAATCTCCCAGTTTTTGAAGTCTAACCCCGCACCTGCAGTACTTACAGATACATTTCCCTCTCAACAACAACTGGTAGACCACACGTCAAACTAGGGTAACTCTAGTTAATCAGAGGAAATTCGTATGTTGTCTTCAGATACCATCCATCTACAAACTCGAAGCCATAATTATGATAAACCCGCAGACAAGCAAGAAGACCAATCTTCTTTAGGGAAAGCTCCCTCCACTAGATCTCCAGAATCCTCGACTACTATCCCCTTGTCTATCGAGAAGCCTACTCTCGATATGATTTTGCACCCACCAAAGAGTACTCTTCGGAAGGCTGTCTTTAATCCCAATGCCCAAGCTGCTCAATTCTATAATGTGGTTGAAGATCTCTCTTAGGCACCTTGTGTGATGTCTATCCTAGAAGTACTCCAAAGTTTCCCTACACAGCACAAGAACTTGTTGACTACATTAGGAGTTGTAGACCCGGATAACACTAATTTGATTCACTTCAATGTTGAGAACTATAAACCTAGACTGCCGCATAAAATTGCTTTTCAGATCATTACAAAAGTAGTTGGAAATAAAGTCTTTCAAATGGTACTAGATGAAGGAGCTTCGACCTCGGTGTTATCTCTGACTTGTTGGAAAACTCTTGGCTCTCCCGAGCTTGTTACATAACCTACAACCCTTAAAGCCTTTGATGGATGGGGATTCCAACCCCATGGCCTCATATCATCCCTAGCAGTCGAGCTGGGGGGGAAAACCGTTTCCATCCAAGTAGAAGTGGTAAATTCCCCTTTAGATTATAACCTCCTTTTAGGAAGGAATTGGTTCTATTCCATGAATGCCAATGCTTCAACAGTATTTTGAACGGTCCAATTCCCGCATCTCGGGAGAATTGTTACTATTGACCAGCTTGATTTCCGTATGCTGGATGTTACTACCTCCATGGCTAATAACATCCCCATGTTAGGTCATTCCCCTCCTCCTTACCAGTCGATTGGGGTAGGTATGCTGAAGGATTCATCCCTTCTAGGGATCTTTCCCTCCACTCCTCCTAGCATGGATACCGCGACAGTACACATGATCTCCTCATTTGATATTGAGCCCCAGGGCACAAATGTTGTTGATTCCACCTTGTTGAGTTTGCACAAAGCTATGTATGACACCATTCAAACTTGTTTCGATAATCACACTAATGATATTCATTTAGTGGCCTCTGATCCTTACCATTTACCGTACTAGTTAGCACCTTCTCTTCCGATTCTAGACTATCTCTCTGAGACTTTCCCTTCCGATGAGTCCATTCTAGAGATCATGAACACGGATGAGTCCATTTGGGAGGATCACCATCATAGATCCATGTTACTCCCCAATACCAGCTCGGACAGCTATGATTTTGCATCCTTATTTCCTACTGATATTGTCAACGTTTCGCAAAGTCCTATATTGTTGCAAGATACATATTCTGAAGGAAACCTTTGCAACATTGCTCAGACGAACCCAATTGACATATCATCCAAGCCTGATGTTATTGATCATGTTCATGTTGGGCAGAACTACTCCACAGATGAATCTGAAGCATAGAAGGCACTTTTTAAGGAATTTCGTAATATTTTTGGCTGGTCCTATGAAGAGATGTCGGGGATTGACCCTTCCATTGTGGTCCACGAGATTAAAAATTATCCCACAGCTAAACCTGTCAGGCATAAACTTAGGAAAGTCCATCCTAGGAAGGCCACAGCTATTAAAGCTGAGATTGAGAAACTTCTGAAAGCTGATTTTATTTATCTTGTACCTCTGACAGAATGGGTATCGAACGTTGTCCCTGTCAACAAAAAGCAGGGCACCATTAGAGTCTGTATCAACTTTAGGGATTTAAATAAATCTTGTCGCAAAGACAACTTTCCTACCCCGCACATCGATCATATTATCGACAACCGTGCTGGAAGTGTCATCTTTTCTTTCATGGATGGCTTCTTCGGCTACAATCAGATTGAGATATTGCCCGCCGATCAGCATAAGACGGCATTCATTTAACCATGGGGAACCTTTGCGTATAATAATTTACCTTTCGGCTTGAAAAATGCTGGTGCCATGTTCCAGCGTGCGATGTCCTATGCGTTTCATGACATTAAACATATTGTTGAATAGTACCTTGATAACCTCCCTGCTCATTCACAGCGACAGGAGGACCACCCCGGTCATCTTAGAGCCATATTCCTGAGATGTCGTCATTATAATATACAGCTCAATCCACATAAAATTATTTTTTGCGTTGAGACGGGACGTCTTCTTGGCTTTGTGGTATCCAAATATGGCATCCGGATTGATCCTTTGAAGATTGCCACCATCATTAATATACCACCCCCAACCACCATCCTTGAACTCCAAAGTTTGCAAGGGAAGGCAAACTTTCTCCGCCTTTTCGTCTGCAATTTCCCTGAGAAAACGCACGGTTATATGTGTATCCTCAAGAAGAACACTCCATTTTTCTGGAATGACCAGGCCCAACGTGCCTTTGATAGTCTTAAGCACGCTCTGACTCATTCACCTGTGATACACCCCCGGACTATTCAAAGGATTTTCTCTTGTACATTGTTGCCTCCGCTACTACCATCGCCATGGTTTTAGTGTAGGACAATCTCCCCGGTCAGGAGCATGTGATTTATTACATCAATAACAATCTTATTGATTCCAAAACTCATTATTCACATGTGGAGAAGCTAGCTTTGGCCACGGTCATTGCTTTGCAAAAATTTTGTCACTACATTCTGCTTCGCACTACCACCGTATTGGTAGACCAGAACATGATGTACTACATTCTGACTCGTTAGGTATTCAGGGGCAAGTACTCCCATTGTATCATCATCCTTCAAGAGTTTGATCTCGAGTTTGTCAAGGCTACATCAAAGAAATCCTTAGTTTTTTGCTGAGCTTATATGTGACCTTTCCTGTACTACCATGGAATCTAAGCCCAGCAATTCATTTTCGGATGAATTCCCGTTCCTTATTAGCACTACTGATCCTTGGTATGGAGATTTGTTGATTTATCTCCAGACCCAGCATTTTCAGCCGCATATATCTCGTGATGATCATCGTAGCATCTGGCACCATGCGAAATACTATCTTATCTTGCATGATACCTTGTATAGACATGGGATTGATTTTGTTCTTTAGTGATGCCTCACTCATGAAGAGGTTGAACACATGCTAAATGATTACCACTCTAGAGCATGTGGCAGTCATTTATCTGGGATGGCTACAGCCCAGAAAATTCTTCGTGTTGGCTATTTCTAGCCTTCTATCTTCAAATACTATCATGAGGCTATTAAGAAATTCCCACCATGTCAACATTTTTATCCTAAAAAGCGCACCCATCCTGCTCCGCTTCACCCCGTCATTACCATTAGCCCTTTTTCCAAATGGGGGATTGATTTCATGCATTGTAATCCTACCTCAGCCAGGGGGCATGGTTACATCATCATAGCCATGGATTATTTTACAAAATGGGCTGAAGCCATGCCTACATATGCAGAATATGGTAAGAATGTCGCTCTCTTCTTGTTCAATCATATCATAGCTAGATTTGGAGTTTCGCAGTCCATCGTCACTGATCACGGTTCCAATTTTTCGTAATCACATGATGGAGGAAGTGAGTGCCAAGCTAGGTTTTCACCATGAAAACTCTACGCCGTATTATCCGCAAGCTAATGGTTAGGTAGAGGCCATTAACAAGGTTTTGAAAACTATGCTTTGTCGGATGGTTGGAGATCATAAATCCAATTGGAATCTCGTTCTTTTTTCTACTCTTTGGGCTTATCAGACTTCTGTGAAAACAACCACTAGTTTCACGCCATTCCAGCTTGTCTATGGACTTGAAGCTATCTTGCCTATCCAATGTCAGATTCCATCTTTACAACTCGTTGTCGAACTTATCCCAGACACTTCCGCGGAGGAAGCAAGATTTTTGTACTTGAATAACCTTGATGAGACTCGTAGAGATGTTGCCTTGGCTAATGAGGCACATAAGAAACGCGTCAAGGCACAGTACGATAAATCCGTCTAACCTCGTGTTTTCAACAAGGGTGACCTAGTTTTGACTTATGACTAGAGATATGACAAGCTAGGAAAGGGTAAGTTCGAGTCTATGTGGTATGGACCTTTCGTTATTTCCAAGGTGTTAGAGAAAGGAGCCTATGAGTTGGTGGATTATGATGGAATCCCTTTGGGGAAACCTCGCAATGGGTTGTACCTGAAAAGGTACTATTCCTAGGACTTCTTGGATGGTATCTTGTATATATGTATATTGATTGACTTTCAGTGTGTTTTCAGTATTTTCAAGATGGTTTTTAGTTTTTGTGCCTGCATCTGTTTATACCATGTGTTGGTCGTGCAGATGGATTTCTACGGCTTCGCTGATGGTGCTTGCCACCACACCTTGAATCTAGCCTCGGCTGCTTGGGTTCTCTATTCCCCAGCTGAATATTTGGTTAGTTCAGGAGCGGTTTGCTTAGGTCCCGCTACTAATAACATCACCGAGTATGAAGCAGTCATCGGTCTTCTGACTGAAGTTGCCTCCCAAGATGTCCATGATCTAGTATTTTTTATGGACTCTCAGCTTGTGGTTTGTCATTTAAACCATATCTACACCATTAGGAACCTGGTGCTCCTCTGCCTCTTCCAGAGGGTACGTTTGCTAGAAAGATCATTTGGAACCATTACATATAGGCATATCCCTAGGCAACATGTGGGCAACATAATGTAGTTGTTGATTCATTGGCTAATTACATCCTAGATTGGCATATTTCCCATTCATGACGTTAATCAAACATGGTACATTTTAAATAAAAATTTAAAGATACATAGAACTCATAGAAAATGCATTCATCCATTTGAAACGTATAAACATCATGTAGAAGTCTGTATATATATATACGAAAAATGTTATAAAAAACAGGTCCTGAGACCTCTTTTGAAGCACATAGGCTTTCAGGAAAAATCATCATACAAAATCCTGAAGCTATTAGATTTTAGTATACATGTCTCATCCACTAGTGTTGCTCATGATAGCACATCAGTGCTCGAGCCACCCAGCCTAACAGCCTGTTGAATCTACATGGTACCCCCGCCGTAGATCTCTGATATCTAATCAGGATATCATCTATGTCAGCACCTAGGATGTCCAGAGTCAACCTCTCAAGGTTCTCCTTCAGCTCCCCGGTGATATCATCAGCCTGTGGCACGAAGCGAGCTCTGGCTCGCCTGTCTAATGGAGATGCTCCTCCAGGCCTCACTACTCCAACATCTGTATGAAGACAAATAGGCTCGTCACTTATCATAAAAAAATATAAAACATAAAAACATTTTTTCATCTTTAGGGTTTCTTGTTTCTTACCAATGTCTCCCCACTGCCCTCCAGGCAGGAGTGGTAGGTCAGGATCACCTGTAAAATCTGTGCCCGCATAGGCGTAGTCCTCCACCATGAGCATCTGATCCCGCAACCATCTGAGGAATGCGTCACTGAACTTCACTCTGGCCCTACCCACTCCCATGTGAGCCATGACTTGGACCCACCTTAGCATGTGGGGGTCCCTTGCTCTCAGACTTCGAAAAGTCACCTGGGGCCTCATCTGGGGGATCCGCTCAAAGAAGAAACAAGATAAGATGGAACCAAAGACGAATTGCTTCATCTCCCCCTACCGACATTTAGTCACCTGATCCTGGAAGATTGGAATCAATGCTTCCACCTAGTTGAGAACCATAGGTGCCATTGCCTCTAAGGCATATAGCATATGTGCCCCGGAAGCCTGATGTACATCCTAGCTCCTTGCCACCCTTTGCATGGTGAACAGAAAAACCCGTAGAGCCCTGTCTGTCACTGCCCTGATGGGGATTTTCTTCCCTGATGTACCTGTACCTGGTGCACAGTGTCGATCTATGAGCTCTCTAGTGGTAATGTCCCCGCCACAGGAACTTGTCAATGAGATAGGGGCACCCCGTCTCAATAGGCCAGTCCAGAAGTAGATGTCTTCTACCTCCACTGTAAGTATATGTGCCCTCACCTCGGAATACTACTGTTCTGGATTCCACATTCTTAGTATGTGTTCTAGTAGTCTCTCGTGGGACACCATGCTTGGTGTCCGGAAGAACTTCAGAAGTCCACAATCCCGGAGTGCAGCAATACACACTGGATTCCTTTTAGCAGCAGCATCCTCATCATCATGAATTCTTTTCTTCCATATCACCATATTTTGGAAGCCTAGACCTGCCAAAACACTAATGGTATACATCAATATCATCCTTAAAT
>LPNX010300124.1:3052-29378 GCA_001517045.1 Pseudotsuga menziesii
GGGATGCTGCATCTGTGGATGCAGGAATGGTAATGGGGTTTGCAGTAGTGTTCCTCACTATGTCTGGCCATAACTCATTCTCTTCAAGTAACAGCAAAATTCTAGCCTTCCACGACACAAAATTCCCTGTCCCATCCAGCCTATCCTCCAATCTAAGTCCTGTAGCCATCTCAACAACAACTCAACAAAGTGCTGTTCACTGACAGAAGTAAAATAACAAAAAAAACTGAATGCTGCAAATTACTGTGTGTCTGCAAAAATCACTGTTTCTGCCCCCTTAGCTCTGATACCATGTAGAAAATCTGGGTTTTGCTGCTTGCTGGTTTAAATGAACATTTGATGTTTTTCACTTCAGCCGGTTTTGCATAGGCTTGAAGGTACTTAAAAAAAATTTCCTGAACAATTTTAAACACACAGAAAAACACTAACAGGCTGGAAACAAATAACCATTCACACCATAAATTTGACTCAGAGATTTTTGGCTAATCAGCCCTAGAAAAACCCCCACGGGGAAAACCAGTCAGAGAGAGGAGAGATATTTATTATTTTCTTCAGCAAAATAAAAGGACAGAAATGCAGTAGAAATACAACTTATCTCCACCACAGGCTTTATCTCAAAGTCTGGACACAAGTGCTCAGCAAACCAGCCGTACACCCTTCTCGATTTCTGTGCCAAATTAAATGCAAATGTACAGCAGCAACCAGGCCGTACATTCCCTAGAAAACAGTGCCAATAAATGCAGCCGTACACACAGGCCGTACCTCGATTTCTGTGCTGAAAATTAATGCTGTCAGTACAGCATTTAACCAGGCCGTACTCTTCCTCAAAAACTGTGCAGCATTAATGAAGCCCGTACCTACAGGCCGTACATCGATTTCTGGAAATTAAATGCAGACCGTACGGCGCAATAAATGCAGACCGTACTGTTCCTCGATTCCTGTGCAAAAGTACCAGCAATAAATGAAGGTAAAACACCTCGATTTCTGTGCAGCAATCTCGATTTTGGTTCCTCGATTTCTGTGCAGCAATCTCTCTTTTGGAAAATCGTACCCTCCTTCAGCAAACTCGACCTCCTCTCTCAGCTCTTCTCTTCTCATACAAAAAATGAAAAGTAGATGTCCTTTTGCCTCCCTCAGCCTTTTTGTTCAACCCTAAGTGAGTTTCTAATCCAACGGTGGAAAAGAGATCTAATCCAACGGATGAGAATCAATGAGAGTAAAAATCCCTTTTATTTATTTCTCATAAATAAAATTACTCTCACTCACTTAAATTTATCAAAAAGTGACTTTATGGTTATAAAGTCTCATTAAGTGACAATTAATGTGAGGGTCACCTTTTTCCCTCTTTAAGTGACTTAGGCAAAATAAAGTCACCTAGGGAACATCTGCCTAGGTACAAAAACTAACACCAATTTGGGTTTGCCATTTTTATTATCTTTTGTCTTTTTCAAATAATTCATGTTTATCTGTATATATTTTTAGAACTTTTAATTTTTTTTTGTTTTGTTTGCATGTTGTTTTTGTGTATAGATTTTAAAAAATGTTAATCTTTACAAATTGTCAACTTCTAAATTTAAGAAAATGTTCTCCTATGTACCCTATTTGCATTTGCATTGGCTTTTGCATCCATGTTTCCAGCGAATTTACTATTAAAGTAATCTGAAAGCTACCTCCAAGTCTGCCTGACCCATTATAATCTTTAGTTATCACTAACGTTCCTTTTTTCTGCGAGCATGTTATGATGTAGCAGGACCTAAGTCTTAACATTATGTTCATAATAGAGTCTTGCTGTCAAAAACTTTTTATTTATGTTGATTGGTCTTTGTAGCCACAAAAACCAACAACCTAAGGCAAAGCCTCCTAAAAGGTTTTAGCCAAGTGCAACTATGGAAACTTTACAACTATCACCTAAGTTAACTTTCCGTTCACTCTAAGTGAGAGAAGATAATCCTACATTAAGGGGGGATTACTTAAGGCAACTAAGTCAAAGGTGACAAGGATAATTGATTAGTGAATAAATGACTGCTCTTAAAAGTCTGAATTTAAGTGAGTTGGAATGTATCACAAATGATTTAACTCATGCATTAGAAAAACTCTAAAGAACCATTAATCGTTGAGAGAAAAATCACAAGTAAATATTCCAAGAAAATAATTAAGCTACCCAAAGATTGGATCATGAATTTTTAAGCAGGGAATTGAGAATAGATCATATGAGATAACCCATTAATAAAAATAATCCAATGGCAATTTGATGTTATGGATTATTAAGTAAAACTAATCAACAATGTTAAGTAAAAGTTAAAACAAATAAAAAATCAACAATGTAAATGAATTTCTTAAAACAAAACAAAAAAAAAACCCTTCGGAAGTGCTGATTTAGGAAAAATATTGCATGCAAGTGAATCTGAAATAATCTAAATAAAAATCTGTTTTATCCAATCATTAACTCTTATTTTGTTGTTTGTGTTGCCAACATAAAACTGTGGTTAATTCCAGATTTATACTTAACAACTTTAAAGAAATTGCTAATAAACCACGAGAGACTAACATAAAAGTGTACTGTTTATTAACAATGTAATTTCAGCAAAAAAGGAGTGTGCAAATTGCTGAAAATAACAAGTAACTTATTGCAAAAAAATCATATTGGAAAATTTCCAGATTTTGCTAGTTACTTGGTTGTGCCATTAACTGATTAACATGTAAAATTGTGTGTTTAACATGCCCATAACACATTAAAGTTCAGATCTGAAAATGTAAGTTGCAGAAATTAAATCAATTAAGATCTCAACTAAAAATTTGAAATAATTGTCCAAAAGTGCTTGAAATGATAAAGTGTTAATCCACCTTTAAAAAAACTTATACTTCAACCCAAAATAAAATTTGAAAAGTGAATAGCAAATTACTTGAGTTTTAGATCTGAAATAGAACTATCATCCTACAACATTCTTGTTAATAACCAGCATATAAAGTTCATAAAAAAATCTGCAAAGGAAAACTTAAAATGATGAAGTTAAGTGTTGTCCCTTAAAGGGATTAGTGTGGTGTTTTGTGCATAAATTTGAGTGTAGGATTACTAGTTAAATTCCAGATTTGATTGTTGTGAAAAAGAGCTTGAAAAAATTAGTGGCTAAAAATTGAGGAACTAAACACCTTGACTAGTGCCTCTACTACTTAAGATGAAGGGCAATGGAGTCAAGGAAACAAGAGAGAACTTTGGGTATCAAAGAGTAAGAGGGGGAAAGAAACACTCCATCTCATGTCTTAGTCCTTGAAAGCCAAGTATGGATTCTTGTTTCACCAAGTGGATAGTTCTAGTTGAATTCTCCTTTGTAAACTTGCATGCAAAATCAGCCAATCCTATAGCTAGGAGCATATAACGTGGACATAATATTGTGGTACTTAGTAAGTAACATAAGCAAAAATTGTAAATGAAATTACCTCAATGGTTCATTCAAATATTACCACTTGGTGATTAGATCCATATTTGTTAAAGATAATGCAGCTGCGAGAGCCATTCTCTTGGAGGATGGCACCCTAGCCAGTTAACTAGGGTTCTTGGTTAGTTAACTAGGCAGTGTAAGTCCCTAGCAGGTATCTAGAGTCCCTAGTAGTTATCTAGGGATCTTGGTCTAGGACCAAGCAGTATGAGCCATGGAAAAATCGCCTAGCTAATCACTAAGGCCTCTTGGTCAGTTAACCAGAGAGATTCTTGGTTTGGGACCAAGCAGTACATACCCCTTGCAGTTATCTAGGGTACTTGGTTTGGGACCAAGTTAGATAGTCCTTAGCAGTTATCTAGGGCCCCTAGTTGATCCCTAGGGAACTTGGTCAGTTAACCAAGTGGATCTTGGTCAGTTAACCAAGATGATGATGTGTGATGCCCTCCTCTGCTAGGTCTTTGAGATGGTTGAGCTAGGTTGTTTCCTCAAGGGGTTGGCCACCCCTTGATGGAGTCACTAGCATTGACTTTAGAAGCAGTCAGGAGGACTGGAGGATCACATCATCCAATGTGAACCTTCCTTATATGGTGATGATAAACTTCCAGTTATTGCATAGGAACACATGTGGATCACATACATTAAGAGAGAGAGATAAAATATTGTTTTCCCCTACTTGTGGTTAGAAGGGTTGTTTTCCCACCTTGCTGTTACACCTCCTTGTTGACTTGTGGTTAGAAGGGTTGTTTTCCCACTTTGTTGTTACACCTCTTGTTGACCTGTGGTTAACCTTGTGTTGGCTTAGCCTTGTGTTCACCCATCCCTTGTTGGTCCTATGTACTAACGCCCCTCTTGAGTGTGGTAACTCACCCATTGTTGTGTCTTTTGTGTAATCCTCACGTTAAGACGCAACCGTCCTTAAAGTATGATGCAACTGTCCTAAAAGTATGCCGCCTTGACTTTAGTAATGTAACCCTAACATCAATGGAAAGTTAGAAGGGAAGCCTTCTAGAAGGTCATTGAGAGGCTATAAATACTAGCCTAACCTTTCATTATAATCATATCCTGGAGAGGCAACTCAACTCTGATTTCTTATGTTATTGTCCTAGGGTTTTGATGCATTTGGTTGAGGGTGACGTCAAGGGTTTCTAAGCTGCTTTTGCTTGGGCATTTACTTGTTTTGGGGCTGCCCTTGTACAGTGCTGCTATTCCTAAGAGTTATTACAGCAGGTCGTTTCTCTTGCTTGGATGATTCACTCGTTTTGGGGCTGCCCTAACTCAGTGCTGCCATTTTTAGCTGTCCACTCATTTTCCCTTCCACATGTGTGAGCCGTGGACTACTGTAATGGTGTTGCTGCCTATTTTGGACTGTTTGTGACTGCCGCTGCCTGTGTTTAGGGTGCTGCTGCCTATGTTTAGGGTGTCGTTGCCTGTGTGGATTGTGTTAAGGATGCTGCCTGTCTCCTTGGGGTTGTCACTTGCTGTTATGGACTGTCTTTGGCTGCCGTTTGCTATTGGTGACTGTCTTGGGGCTGCCACTTGCTGTTGTGGACTGTTTTTGGGCTGCCGCTACCTTGTTGAGGTTTGTTTGGGCCTACATTATCTTCCTGAGGCTGCCGCTTCCTGTTAGGGTCTATTGTGTGGCTGCCATTATTTGGGATGCTATTTTTTGTTTACTGCTGCTATCCTATTATTTATGATTTTACTTCAATAGTACTGTTTTACTGTTTATGATTTTTCTGTGTATTTCTGTAGTTGTTAAATTTGGTTTCAAACCCTAACTTTAACACAGTGATCCTTAATTATTGTTAAAGTTGAAAGAGATGAAAATATATCTTAAAATTTAACAACATTAGCATTATAACCTTATTTTTTTACTTATTTCTACAAATGAAAGCACTACTTTAACAATAAAAGCACTATGAAAATTATATCTTAAAATTTAACAACATTAGCATTATGACCTTACTTTCTTACTTATTTCTACAAATGAAAGCACTACTTTAACAATATAAGAAATAATTAACACAAGTGAGACGAGCAATTTTATTCTCAACAAGTTCTAGCAAAGAGAAACAATGAAGTGAGTCTTTCTTATATAGATGAGAGAGTGGCTAAATTATCAAGAGATAAGGTCAAAAATAGCAACCCTAAACTCCAAAACCCTAACTCAACTACCTAACCAATTTAACAAGTCAACATAGGAGGGCACACCACTAAAATGTGAATAAAATAATACATGTGAAGCACAAATAATCTCCAAGAGTCCATCAACCCTCTCCACATCCTTGACAAGTCAAATGTAACAACTTTTCATCATTAATATAATGGTCCAATTGTTTAAATAGTCAAAATGGGAAAAGTGCGCCCTCCGAGGATGAAGGTGTTGCCGCCTTAAACACACTTGGACACGGGTAAGTCTCCTAACCGTTGTGTGTGTTCCTAAGGGCAACTTATGAGTTGAGAACCCACTGTCACCTTGGTCCTAAACTCCTCCGTTTAGACCACAACTCCTAAAGGCCAAGGGGGGTAGTCCCTACTTACTAAGTTCTTTTTTGAAGAATGTTTTCTGGGAGTTGTAAATTACAAAAATGACAATCAGTGTGTAGCGATAGAAAAATTTCAATGTCAAGCAAACCCTTTAACAATCAACCATTAATGTATTAAAGACAGAAACAATCAAATAATCAAAATGATCAGTGTCGTCTCTACTCGGGCTGTGGAGTCAAAATAATCAACTTCAAATTATTTGCCTAAAGCATCAACTCATTTACTTTAACAAATATTCAAGAACATGATGAATTCCAGTAAATGAGTAAGTTAAATCAAAGTGATTGCAAAGTAGAGAAATGTAAATGATTGTAACAATGTTATGCAAGTGGTCCTGTAAGTTTTAGTAAATTTTATGTCTCTCTTTGACTTAGGGAATTAAGGTGTTTGTTGCAAAGAAATGAACTATTCTAGATGTCTACCCCAAGAGACTATCTCCTTCGATTAGAGAGAGAGTGCCGGGTGCTCAACATGGGAACACAAGGTTTCCACCTAGCTCCACGGGTCAAACTCGAAACTTGCTGGGTGCTCAACTGGAGGACACAAAGTGCCACAAAGCCCTCCACGGCCTCTACCCCACTAGCTCCATAGGTCAAGCCTCTTTTTCTCCTTTCTAATGAAGATACTTATCTGGGTGCCTATTAAACTAGCCAACACAAATCTTTGCCCTTTCTCGTCACCCTAGATCGGTCAAACCGGCGAGGGGAGAGGATACGGGGAAAAAACGGGGCTTGCGATAAATTTTATCCTTAAAGAAAAAATAAACAAAACAAGCCAAGCGTGATATCACAACGGAGGCAAAGCCTACTCGATTGTGAGGTGTGGGCAAAAAGAAATAAGCAAATACTTTAAATAAAAATGCTAGCCAACGCGATTTCACATGGATGGGCAAAGCCACTTCGCTTGTGAGGTGCGGGCAAAAAAAAGAAATAAGCAGATACTTGGAATAAAATGCTGGCCAACGCGATATTGCAAGGATGTTAAAGCCAAATAACTTACAAGGTGCGAGCAAAAAATAAAGAAGAAAATAAAAAGAAAATGAAACTCTAACTAATCTAAAATCCACGCCAATCAACAATTGCTTATGCAAAGGTGGGCAAGCCCAACTTGTATTGCTAGCAATGGATGGCAAATAAATGAGACTTGATTTAACTGAAAATGCAAAGTAAGAAATCAAGTCCAAGAGACTCTCTTGGACTTGTTACAAAGGTTGAAATTTCAGCGTAAAGAAAGAGGTAAAAGGAGTGAGGAAAACCGTGTTTTTTCCCTTTCTTGAGATGTCTTTGAAGCTCTTCCTTTGGGGTGGCTTTAAAACTCTTCTATGGCTGAAATTTGACAGAGTTCTTCTTTGTTTTGTCACTAACCTGCTAAAAACCAGCAAACAGAAAATGATAAAGCGTGCCCAAAATCACTTTGGGGAAGTTAGTATGTTAGTGCAATATATATACAAAATTTATACAAAGTTGCCAAATGAATAATTTTGAAAGAACTTGAGTATATAAGAGTTAAAATCAGATTTAAAACACTCAACAAACTAAAATTAAAATGCAGAAATTTGTATGTAAAGAAAGAGAAAATTGGTCCTTTGTTCTTCAAGAAGTGAAGCAATGGGGCATCCAACTGAGGAATCCCACTCTTCAATCCAAATAACCTGCAACTTATAAAGATTTTCACTACACAACTACTAGAAGGTGAGAATCAAATAATGAGCAAAGAAATCATAAACTTCAAACTAGAAAATATATGAAATTCTTTACTGCAAGAATGAAAACTCACAAAATTTATGGAATACAAATACCATAAATCTTACCAACGCAAATTGGTATGCTTCATTGGCCAACCAAACTTGTGTAGCTCCTTAAGCATAGAAGCAAATCATCAATGAGAACAATGCACACAAGATTCCTCCAAAGATTTTGATTAGCAAAGCCAAATGGTTGAAAATTACAATGGCCCAAGCAAGAGCAAGGGCAAGAGAGCAAGAGAAAGAATGAGAGCATGAGCAAGAGAGTGGGTGTGAGTGTGTAACCCAAATGAGGAGGGGAAACCTCCTTAAATAGGAAAAATGAAAGAGAGAGGCTCTTTGCATGCTAGACAAGTGTCACAAGGGAGAGAGGGGGGCCCAAGAGGGGGGGGCGAATTTGCTCAAGGAGGGCAAAACCAAGGTTTGAGATCTCAAATATGGGGAGAGAAACCCTCAATTTAATGCTTCCAACCTTACTGTTATGTCAAATGGGGAAAAAACCACCATAGTGGGGTCTTTTCCATTGACTTTAGCTCACCCAACCAATCAAAGAGAGAAAGGGGCACCCCCCTAGATTCGGCAACTCAAAACTTGTTATATGCTTGCTTGGGGGCCCCCCTTTGGGTCTTAAATTTGTCTTAGGAACATACTATAAACATTAGAACCTTTACTTGGCCACCCCAAGTGACTATAGTCACTTTTCCAAAATTTGGCTCTCTAATTAAATGCCCAATTTCCTGATTTCCATGACTGGAATGGGCAAAGGTGACCAAAACCATAGTAATACTTGTCCGAATGACTTCAAACTTGGCCTAAGGGTGTAGGGGTGCTCATGCCATTTGTCTTGAGTACCCATACCCTTATACAACATTAAAAAGGACCAAGTAACCCTCTTTTACATTACAACAAATTGTCTTGAGTGACAATTTTTAATGACCAAAAATTAAAAAAAACTTTTCAAAACTTAATGAAATTCCACAAGACTCTGGATTATGTCTAGCATGGTAATATAGAACATTCCTAGGCCCCAATCACCCCATGGACTCGATCACTAGAACACCTTTCACCACTTTGGAGGTAATTTTGAGTGAAAAACTCAAATAATTAAAATCTCTAAAAAGAAATTTTAATTATCCAAGTGAAAAAACACTCGATGAAAGGATTTCCCTAATGACTAAGTCTTAGGTGATCAAGTTACAAAAAACTAGACCTTCATGCTGACATATCCTTACAAAATCCCCCGCGGGGAGCGGAAATTTCATAGAGAGAAGAAGAGCTGCCTCGCTTGATATAATCATTAAGTACTTCATTCTTATCTTCAAGGCACATCCAACATGTGCATGGTACATCTTTGTCCACCTAGTTGGTTTTGGTGGTCAACAAAAAGAATTTCCACTAAAGTTGGCATGTGTGACAAGGAATGGTCCAAGACCGATGAAGGCACCCTCTGAAAGTGGTCGAAATGTGATAATTGCAATTTGATGTGGTGGAGTGCCCCTCTAACTAACTCCTCAAACTTTGTGCAATGGTCCAAACATGAGGATAATGGTCCAAATTGTCATCAAGAAGGTGGTCAAAGCTCATGATAGCTCATCCAAATGGTCTAAGAGGGTTGGCCCTCTCAAATAATGATGGAAAATACCTTGTGAAGTCCCACGTGTGCATGAGAAGGGGGGCACACCACTTAGCAGAATAAGACACGCGTCTAGTGAAATCAACCAAGTGTAAGACATTTTAAAGTATAACTTAGGAAAACAATCAGTTAAATGCAAACATCAACATAACAGGCTATTATTTGCACTTTTCTAATAATTCATTTTATTAATTGTCCAAAATGCAACCATAGTGCAACCATAATTGATCCATGTTCCATGTTACAACCCTCAGACTATGTAAACATCCTAAGTTTCTAAGCAAGTTGAGGGTAAAGAAGTGAATGCAATGTAATGAAAATGGGAAATTATCTAAAATGTTAGGGAAAGGGGTTTGTGAATTAACTATCATGAGAGGGTGTCTAAGTTTCAAGTCTTCCCCTTAGTTTTCAAGAGCTAGGGGTTAATGATTTTCTTTTCCACATATATGTGCCTTTGGAAGGAAATTGTTTCTTCTCGAGTTATCCTTTCCTTGTGCCATGCTTTGTGATCCTTATTTTTTCGAACTTTAGTCCCTTTCCTTTGAATTAGCTTTGATAAGATGGGACTTAGGATCATGGCTTTTGCAAGGGGGCGTAGCTCACATTCATGATTTAATTTCATTTCCCTTAGAGTACTTTGACTCGTTTGACTTTAATTTAAGCACCATACATAGAAATAATATGTAGAAACCTTAGAACATGACATATACTTATTTAATTGCGAAAGGGGGACATGATGGAAATGAGTGAAATGGCTAATGAAATGACATGATATGAAAAATGGCTAGGTAAAATGTTGTAAATGTCATCAAATGAGGGTCATGCTTGCTTAAATACCTAAGGGCACACCTAATTCCATAAGGTCATACACTTTTGTTTGTTTGTTTGTAAGTAAGCACCCATGGAGTTTCAAACCGGTGACCTTACGCAAGGAGTGCCTTAACAGTAGACCCATTCACCATCTATTCTACACCCCATGGGCCATAAGGTCATACACTTAATCTGATGAGGAAAGAAGAATTATAACCACACCATGATGCTCCCTGTTACTGGATGAACTAGAAGGGCTAGTGTTCGACAGACAAGTGTAATAGAAGTGTGGCCCAATGTCACCTCAGTCACACTTTTGACTTCTTTGGAGTGTCGTAACCTCCAAGGGGAGAGCCCTTTGATGATTTGCAAGACACTTATGACGAAAGACTATGTCTTCTAGATGACTATTATTAGTGACTAGTGCCTTTTAACCAATTAATTTAGGAATGGAGAAGATATACTAAATAAACAGAGTGCTTGTAGATGCCAATGTAAATGTATCAAAGTTAATGTAATTCATTCGATGCTCACTTTAAGATGTATGCAACTACTAGTGAAGGCATTTAATAGTAATTTAGCACAACTGTAGATCATTCAACATATGCATTCATTTATATCCAATGACCAATATGAGGGCTAATACAATGATAGCAGCAGGAAACGGTTCCTTAATGACAGTGTTTATCAAGCCAAAATGTGTTTGAACAATGATTTCATGCACTTATTATGTACCAAACAACTTCCACTTTAAAGGACTCTTCTAGGCATGTATCTAAGGCTGATATATGTATGCAAACAGAGTTATGCTTCAAACCTTAAGATAGTGCAAGTGTCAGACCTTTATTTACCTCTTTCCAACAACAATGAATATCAAACTTTGACTGACTTTAATTGTTGTTTTTGTGTTGATTTTATCACAGGTTTAGGGCAACTTATGGAGAGGGAGAGTCTGCAACTAAGTGCATACCTAAAGAGAGGCTGAAATGGAGGACTAGCAAGGCTGCTACAGTCTGCAAAAGGCAGCGCACAGGCTGCTCCAGCCTAGGGCAGACCTGGGAAATGAGGGCCGAGGGTGTTGGGAGATGGCCAAGGCTAGGAGGAGGAAGGGAGGCAGCCAAGGGAGGTGGCCAAGGTAGAAAAAGGAGAAAAAAAGGGAGGCCGTGTGAGTTTAGGAGGAAGGTAGGGCTGCTTAGGTTTTTAGGTCTGATTTTTGGCAGCTTTTAGAGTATTTTTAGGAATTTTTGATATTCTTAAGTTTTTAGGGCTTCCTAAAATTTTTCCCTAGGGTTTCTAGGGACAAAAAAGGCAGGCCAAATTTATAGGAGGGAGGGATGAAATTTTAGGGAGGCCAAGATTTGAAAATTTTAATTTTTTGATTTTTTTAAGGCTATAAAATTACAGACCTAATTTACCATGAAATGCAATACTTACACAAGAAAATGCAAGAGTAATTTGGTAAAAGATGACAACTTAGGGTTTTCATGGATATTACCCTTACACCCTAGCCCTAGAGGAAGGTGACCAACATTCCTCTTGGAGTTCTTTCTCCTTGTCTACTAAACTAGGGCTTCTTGTAACAACCTCTAGGGTTCTCTACAAGAGTCTAATCTAGGGAAAAAAATTGGAGATCCAGGCTAAACTAGGGAAAACCTCCTCTTGGGAGTGTTTTCCACCATGCAAAGAGGATAGACGGTAGATAAAAGGTCCTATTCCAGCAAATTGTAGCCCTAGGGTTACCATTCAACCATTCAAGAGACAAAAGTTCACCCACCTTACACCAAGAAGACAAAAACCTTGACTTACTTGAGCTATGTGTTGTTTAACAAATCCAAGCATCCACCAAGCATGAGCATAACCAGAGAATTTATCCAACTTTCATCCACAAGATCAAAGAGAAAAGACTTCCAAGAGGCTATCTTGGGTAAAAAAGTAACATATTGAGTGTATCCCATAAATTGTGATTTGAATGAAGTGAGGAAAGCTTATTTATAGCCTCTCACATTCACTTTTACACAGTGTTCCACCAAGTTTCTGGGACGCGGGAGTGAGGAAACACACATTGGGGACGTGTAGAGACACCCCAAAATTTTGGGGTATTTTTGGGTACCGGGGGGGCGTCGGGTTCCTAACATAGGGGGGTTGGACTCTAAAATTATAAAAAATAGAAAAATAATAAAAATATGAACCCCAACGTATAAACATACCAATTCCTCATCCCATCACCATTTGCATACTAGCATGAGCATCCTTATGTTCCCGAAGAGTTTAGTGTAATTTAAATGTAATCGTTATAGCCAAGCATATCATATCGATGTTTGCTTCTTTTTATTTGTTTCTATTTCGATTTATGATGACCATTTAGTGTAAAAGCCTAAAATTTAAGATGAACCATTTTTTTTGAAGTAAATTTTTTTAAAAATCGAGGGGGGTGGGGGTCTGTGGGAGCCCCCCATTTTCAGGAGGGGGCGTGTGGGAGCCCCCCAATCCGGGAAACTCCTAGACCTACGTTTCCCCAAGTTTCGCAGAAAGGGTGGCGCTGAAAAACGTTTCCCATGGAGCCTCCCAGCGTGCGGGGCGTGGGAAGCGCAGGGGGCGAGCTCCTGACCCTTTGGGAGGCGTGTCCCCGTGGAACACCAATATAACTAGGTCAACATGCCTTTAAAATGCAAATTAAAAATATAACGTGTGAATTTAAAAATATAACATAAAATAATATAAAATAATCAAATTTGTGGGTAACTTGGGGCATTTCCCCCATAGTTTACCCAAAAATGACTAAAATAGCTAAAAATGAGCAAAAATACTCCAAACTGAAGGATGGAGTAGGAAAGGGGGGACGTCATGCCCCATCTAACCCCAACAGTGCTGATAATCTCTCAATGCTCCCCCAAAACAAGCAATATGGCCTGGATGAGATGATGTCATCACTGGAACAGTCCCAAAGAGAGAGAGCGCTAGGCTGCAGAGGGACCAGGAGGGTGTCGGAGGTGACCTGGAAGAGAAGCAAGAGTCTCAACAAACTATGATAGTTATCCCTCAAATCAATAAATCAAGATATTTTAAACACAAACAGGGCCAAATAGCAATTGGTGAATACAATCCTCAGTAGTCAATCAAGATATGATTAATAACCCATCTGTTAACTCATCTGCATTAAGAGAGGGTAATGCCAAGTAGTTCACATAACTCCTGGTGTAGAAATTTACTCCAAGCTTGAGTGTATAACAAGTGCTTATTACTAGCTCTAATGTATTGGACAATACAAAATTAGCTGTTTGAACTTTGAATTAGGAACAGTTCAAACTTCAGAACTGTTTTTGCCATTGAATGTAAGTGCAGAGAAAAATGCTGAGTTCAATGTTGCATGCAATAAAATTTTGATTTAGTGCAGAACTAAGGGCAAATGTATACTAACATAATGTTCAATAGGCGTGAATGTATTTTCACAAGCACATAACATTCATGACTGTAATATTTTAAATCCTATTGTTTATAGTTATGATAATTTGTTTTTTTAAGATGTGGTTGAAAATTTGAAATTAATGGCTTCAGTCTTCAAATCCCAATTTTGATGCATGAATGCAATTTGGACCATCATATGAATGCTTGTAGGTGTTATTTTTTCAGCTGCTAAATGAAAACCAAACATATAAATGTAGAAGGTTATTGTAGTTACATTGACAATACATTACTTGGTTAGAACAATAAGAATATTTTCCACTAAAAATTTCAAGCCTTGAATGACCTTGGAAATTTAGATTTGAAGGAAGTTTTTACATGGACAGTGAAATTCTAGACACCTTGCACTAAATCTGAATGCATCCTAATTTCTGCAAAAGAAAAATAATGAAATAATATCAAACTTGCACGGATTAATTGGGTTTGGAGTCTTGGACACTCCTGGAATTTGTAGTGAGTATTCAAGTTAAAAGTGGGAAAGCAGATTTTGCTGTTTGCAGGTTTATACTGAAATCATTAAGAGTCATGGCTAATGCATTCTCGAAGAAGACTTCTCAAGAAGTGAATATATTGACTTTGGAGTGGACAGGGAATTCTTGCAGCAACCAGCATGTGGAGCCAGCAATAATGTTGCAGGCTACTCAGATTTGGACCAAGAAATTACAACTTGTCGACGTGTTTATATAACTTCTCTTCAGCAACATGAAAGCCATGAGTTCTCGGAGGCTGTGGAACACTTCTCTTTCTGTCAGGCTTCGTCTTGCTTTACCCGTTCACTGTTTCAAAGCGTTAGATTCATGAGCAATGGCTTGGTGAAATTGGGTATAAGTAATGGTATTGCAAGGTTTGATGTAGGCGGACAAAATGACAACCGAAAGCCAGAGAAAAAAAGTGCAATGAGCAAGAAGAAGAAAAAGAAGTCGAAAAAAGCAAAGAGAAGCGAGCTCAGGTTCTTTCGATTGAAGGCGAGAAAGAAGCTGAATTCTTCAAATCCTGAAGTCAGAATTAAATACAAACTCGAAAAGGTAACTTTTAACTTGAAATTTACCTTTGAAATGACTGGTTGGAACAACACCATTATTATATTCTGATAATTGGCAAAGTGTGTCTTTCTTGTCGTTGTTGTCCACTTCAAAATATCCTTCAAAAGAACTCATTAAAAGAAATTGCTTTTTTCTTTGGGAATTTGTAAAGTCAAGTTTTCTTGTTTTTAAGCCCAGAAATGGTTTCCGATTAGGTGATTAAATGCTTAAGGCCTCATCTGATGATAAAATCTCTTATAGCAGCAAAGGAAAGAAATCAGGGTCAATATAGCCCTTGCAACTACTCATGCATGTGCAGAACAACTTATAATAAATTATAAAAGGAATCGACCATAAATTGACTTGATGCAGAAATGAGGGAAAATTAAAACATCGCAAAAATCTGAAATAAAAAAACAGCAGACAGAAAATAAAAAATCAGTGTAGAGAAAAGGACAAAAAATGACCATTAACTTCCCCGTTGAACCCCAAAATCCACTCTTTTTTATTTCTCTTCGCATGTGAAGCTCTCATGGAAAGTATGACTTCAGATGCCGCCCAGTGACTAGTAGTAGTTCTCCACATAAACTACCGGTGGTCCTGGCTTAAAAGTTCTCTCCGCAAAAACTTGCACATAACTCCTACAAAAGCTCTTTAGACTTGGCTGGCTGTTGGACCAACACATCTACACCATCCAGGTTTCTCCATCCAAGTCCTCCATGCACTAAACATACTTAGCCACCTGGAACTTGAGAGATTTCTTCTGCGTATTGTTAAGGTCAGTAGGACATGTTAAATTCTTTAAATAATAAATAATGCTAGAATACCAATCATGTTGCTTTGATGAAGATAATATTGCATTTACTTGACAAACTGATTATGGATCTTCTATTGTGGCCCTTTCCACCATAGCGAGGCCTGTTATAGCCATCAACTTGGCCAATTCTTGGCCATGCACTAACTTAGTTTTCTTCAGTTCAAGATCACACTCTTGGATCTTTGTGATCCACCTACCCCTTGTGCCATTGCACCCTTGTTGCGAAAGTACATCTTTAACCATGGGATTGAGAATGGAAGCCACAATTTTGGTGTTCCAAAAATAATCACGAAAATACGAGTGCTTTCACGAAGGCATGAGCTTGTTTTTCCATGGAGGCATATGCCAACCTTGCTTTTTGAAGAACCTTGTTCATGAAAGCAATTGGCTGCTCACTACCTTGCTGATTTTTCTGCAACACAACAACCATAGTGTAATCAAAAGCAAAAGAAAACAATTGGAAATCCTTGCCATAGTTCAGGCTAATCAGAACTGGAGCCCGATAAAGTGTGTGCTTGATATTTAATGCTTTCTTCGTTTCTTCACCCCACTTTAGGTCATGATCTTTCCTTAGCATGTTACATATAGGCCTAAAATTATCTGCAAAATTTGGGTATAAAGCGCCTTACAAAATTGATAAGTTTAAAGAATGATTAGATTGCTTGTTTTGTTTTAAGCAAAGGGATTTCCTAAATACCCTTCACTTTCTCTGGGTCATTCCTACACCTTCTTTTGAGACAATGTGTCTTGAAAGCTTGCCCTCAAAGACTTTGAAGGCAAACTTCTTTGGATGAAGCAAAATGCCCAAGGACCTGCACTTGTAAAAAATCTTTCGTAATTGCTCAATATGATCATCCCTATTCCTCAAAAACACAATTGCAATACCTAATCAGGGTGATAATGTGATCCTCTAAGAGATTTTGTAATACCTGTTTATGTCTAGGGATACTTTAGGTTTCATGCACCTCTGGTGTTGTCAGAAAGGATTAGCATCCTTCTTCAATGGGATTGCATGCTTGATTTTTTTTTGTTAATAAGAGGGATCCTTTTCTATTACTTCTTAAACCATAATCGAATATTTACATGCTTCGGACTCTTGAAACATGGAGTCAGTCAATGGTCTTGCATCCAAAAAAGAAAAATAAACAAAATTGACCATATGGTGTGTCTCGAGAGTGTGAGGGCTGCCCAGCCTCTGAACTGTGGCATCCTCATTCGTCTACAAGCCAAAAACAGTAAGGTAAATATAGACATTAAGATAAATAGAAAGATAAACACAGATAGACATGAAAAGGACCCAGAGCGAGGTGGAGACTAGGGCTTCATGGTGGATTCTGCCTCCTTCGTATCAGCATTGCTGGCGCCCCTGGCCGCATTGTTGGCTCCCTCGTCCACAGTGTTCCTCTGACCACGCTGAAAAGGAGGCTCAACCAACTGTAGCAGGATCTTCATGTGTACCTGGCCGATTTCGGCATCCTCTTTGAATGTGCCCTCAGTTATTTTGACCAGTTCGGCGAATCTCTCCCTCTCATTCATGGAGTGCAAGGGGATGCATTTAAGGCGCTAGTAGTTGGACATGACCACCTCACAGCCCAGCTTCAACCTGAACTCCCCAAAGATCTCGTTCTCCATCACAACAATGGACTAGCGAATGTGCTTCGACGCCTCTTGATTGAACAGTGCTTCCCATTCCTCCTCCTCGTTACCACCTCCCTAAGCTGCCATGTTGATTACACAATCTGAAACTCTGGTGGAGTGGCGACGCTTGCGCAAGTGCTTGCGTTTCCATCCTCTGCCTAGCATCATAATGCTCACTTGAGATTTGCTCAAGCCCATGCAGTAATGCTTCTCCCAGACCAACTGCAATATACTGAGTGCCATAAGCTTCCTCTGTTCCTTGCTCAAATAGTTGCTTTCCTTCCAACATAGTACCCCTCCTATGTAGAACCAGGTACGCCTCGTCATGGTCGAGGGATGGCCTGAGGTCTTGCCCTGTGCAGAGATCATCAAATTTGAAGAGCTGTCGAGATCCATTACATAACACAAGATCACCTGTCCGTAACACTTCCCACGCGAGACCTCCTGGACGATGCTCCTCCTGCTCCTTTTATTGTACCTGCGATCCCTAATGCCAGCCCCACTTGTCTTATGCATGCAGGAAGGCATTGGAAGGGTCGACATCTGTTCCCTCATGCACCTGCCCAGGATCCTAGCTTCTCTCTGTCTCCTGTTGACCACCCGCATCCGGGTTAGGGATTGCATGCTTGATTACTTGTGGATCGTATGTTTTTAACTTGTTGTAAATTTGTAATACCATGCAAACATGTCTTTGTACTCACGTACTAAAGGCTCAACCATTTTCCTTTCCTCTTGGTTATAATCTTGGTCAATTATGATAAGTCTTGGGGACTCTTCATAACCAACACTCAACTTGATAACCTGCTCATCAAAATCAGATTTTTAGTTCCCTTAAACACATCAAATTTATCAAATAATTTCTCCAAGGGAACTAAGCCCACTGGGATCCTCTCTTAGTCCGCAATTGGACCAGTGGGGGGTCACTCTTTTGCACTTCAGCAACCAGATAGACGAAACTCATTAATCCAATTTAAAAAATTAAACATATGACTTTCATTTTCAAAGATTGTCCACGATCCAATATTTTTAGGAATAAAAGGTCTAAATATTATCTCAACCAAATATCGATTATGAGGAATAACCATGCATGGTTGATGTGATGAACTATAGTTCATTCATTGAGTAAATATCCAAAATAGATATGCAAGTATAAAATAATCCATATGGATAAATATATATAATATGAGAAAAGTAAGAGATGGTTGAAGATACAATGATAGTGCCACATATATACAAATTCTAAAGGCACTTATAACAACTATTCGTAAAGGGATGTGTCCTTTAGTTAACTATTATATATATGTGTGTGTTTGTGTGTTGCATTGCCTTCCCCTTAAAAATGCTTTGTCCTCAAAGCATAATTATTGAAAAGATTCCCTTTAACTCTTGTTTTGGCTCACAATGTCTTCTCAAGATCTTCCGTGCTTGTAACTGCGACACTTGATGAAACAAGGTGATATGATTTACAAATTCCCAAGTAAAATTGTTGCATTGACTGTGAATCGATCCACCCCAAGTTGATCTTTATTGAAACTTTTTGTTGATCGACTATTTGGATGGAACTTCTAATTGTCGACTTCCACACAAGTTGTTGATTCTCTCTCTTCTTTTTCACATTTGTAGTTCGTCTCTCTGAAAGAAAAATATTGTTTATATATCTTTTGATCTTGTCATTGCCCATATCGATTCTTGTGATTTGGATGACGAGAAGGCATCCTAATCTTTTGTGATTGTTCAACATAGTCAAATAAGCATTCTTTTAAATTTGAGCGTCGATTAACTCTGTATGATTTTCCTTTTCTGATGCCTAAATTTGAGCGTCTGATAGCTTCTCTATTAGGTTATTCATCGTTTCTTTGTCGACTAATGATCCTTTGCGATATAATTCTTCTTATAAATATTTCTTATCATGCTTTAAGTTTTTAATTTGTGTAAGTAAATCCTGATTATGTTGCTTTAAACTTAAGAGTTCTTTATTATTTGACTTGTCGTCTTTATTTTTTGATTCTAGATTCTCCATTTTGTTGTTGTTTAATCTTTTAATTTAATCAAGCAATCTCTGATTAAGATTTCTTAGGCGGGAGTTGTTTTCATCTTTTTTGGATAATTTCTTTTTGAGACCTTGGTTTTCTTGTTCTAATTTTTTATCATCTTGTTTTTTGTCTTTTGACTTCCTGATTTTTGCTAGTGAATTTTGACTATGATTTTTTAAGCGTGATATTTCTTCATCCTTCTTTGATAATTTCTTCTCAAGGTATTGATTAGCGTGTTGTAACTTTTGATTTTGATTTTTTAGGTGATGATTCTTTTTCTTTGTTAACTCATAAAAATAATTTCCCTTCTTAATTTCAAACTATAGTTATCCATTGTTCGCTTTAGAATGTCCTATCTCGCCCATTCATACTTGTAATTGTGACTGTATTTTTGAATCTGTAATTGCCATAGTTCGCAACTTCTAATTCTTTGATGTACTTCTTTGACAATAGGTAAATGTAGTGAACACAAAAATCCATTATCTTTTTACCTTAATTACTTCCCTTTTATGACTTTGTTGAAATAAAATCACTTTACTGGATTTTTGACCCCCTTTTAACTTTGAAATGAGATTTAAGGTTTACTTTATAACCTCTTTATATCTTTGAATGAAAACTTGGTATTATTTTTATCATACCTTTTTAAGTAACCCTAGAACTTAACCTTTTTATCTTTTTGAATTCCCTAGTATATAAAGGGTTTATAGATTTTCACCTTTTTCACTTTTTCTTTTCAAAACACTTTTAATCCACCTTTTCGAACTCAACTTTTAAAACACTTTTTAATACTTCCTTTTTAAACATAGATTTTAAACCTTTGATCTTAAACGTTATCCCTTATTATCTTTGTTGACCAAGCAAATTATTGTATACTTTTGTTTCTATTTGTGACTAAATTCTTATGAGGGTCACAATTTTTGATAGGGTAATTATCCTAAATTGACGACAAACCTCCTCAAAACGACGGCTACGGTTCTCCAACCGGTGTTGGAGGTTAAATGATCACTCATGATTAGAATGATTTTTAAATGGAATACACATCATAGGAAACATACAGGCACTTCCCATCTTTTCGAGGATGGTACCCAAGGTAAACCGATCAGTTGTAGTGAGGGGGCATCTTAACTTGACGAGGACATCAGGTGAGGCCCTAGCATAGCCACCTGGGATTTGACCCCGAGACCTTATTTTTCCTATTTATAACACTCATCCAATTGAGCTAACCCACTAGGATGACTCATGATTAGAATGACGTGACCCTTCAATTGTAATTTTAGTTAACCTTGCAAATCTCCCATGGGTTGTGATTTGTTTGGTACTACGGTTTAGAGATTTATGGCTGCCAGACAAATTGATCCAAGATGGCGGTTGTTCTAAATAATCCCTTGTAGCGGTGATGGCTTGAATGCAATTATGTTTAATGGTGATTGTCGTTAGCACTACCCCTTTATTTTACCAATGTTCACAACTTTATAACCTAGGCGATGCTTTCCAAGGCTGATTCTTGATTGTGTTTTCTTTGACAGGTCGGTGGCGGTGATTCTTTTACACGTACTCTGGGACTGGCAAACTTGTAAGGCTTTCTTTTGGTGGAGAAAATTATTAGCGCCAATTTGGCATCACATAACACTAAGAGTTCGTAGGCTTTCTTTAGATGGGTTGTGACGACAATGGTTCTGATAGTGGCTTAATGTGACTTATGCCTAGTCAGCAATTTATGATAAATTTAGCCCCTCGCATGCAATTATTGATCTTTGATTTCAGTACTCCGTGCAATTGAATTATAGATTCGTCCTTGACTTGTCTCTGATTATTATCAATATAATACTAGATTTATTCACCCTTTGCCTTTAGAATATTGCTTGCTTGGTATTTTTTTAATTTGTAGTAGAGTAATATTTCTTCACTGGAATTTCTAACTTAAAACGACCAAGGGCTTGCTGTGGTCAAAGACTAGGTAATAAAACCTTTGAAAATTGATGAGTGTGGCCAAAGACTAGGTCAGACAAGGTTTGAGAGATATGGCCAAGGGTCGGATCAAACTCGACTTTGATACCAACATGGCGAACTACAGTTTGTTCACTGAGTAAATATCCAAAATAGATATGCAAGTATTAAATAATCCATACGGATAAATATATATTATATGAGAAAAGTAAGAGATGGTTGAAGATACAATGATAGTGTTGTAAACATGCAAATTCTAATGACACTTGTAGAAACTGTTCATGAACAGATGTGTCCTTTAGTTAACTATGATATATATATATATATATATATATATATATATATATATGTTACAACTGAAAACAATTGGTTGATGATGCCATAGAGTTTTCTAGCTGATTTTTAGACCTCATAGGCAACATCATAAGAAAATGCCAAAAGGCACTCAATCTCATCCTATAATGCTTATAGAGGTCGGATACCTCTTAATTCTTGGGTTCTTTGCTTCGCATAATTCTCCTACTTGACTAACCACTACCTCTGAATCCCTAATTACTTTGAGTATCTTTATTCCCATCTTCCTTGCTTGGTGAAAACCCAACAAACAAGACCTCATACTTAGCCATATAATTACTACATTCAAACTCTAATCTAAATGAAAATGGGAAATATTGCCTTTGGGTTATGTGAAAAAACCCCCACACTTGCTACACTTGTTGTTGATTTAGATCTTGCACCATCAAAATTCATGGTCCTTAGATCCCTTGAGAAACTCTCACCAACAAGCTCATGTGGTGCAACTTGTAACACAAGATTTCCCATCACTAAACATGTACCCAAGTTTGGCTTAGATGGCTTAGGATACAAAATTTCATTGTTTAACTTCTTCGTATCGGCAATGTTATGCAACGTTTTTCTCTCTCTGAACAATGTCACATTATAACCCTTTGCCATTGGAATGTTTACATATGACCAGTCCATCTAGATACTGCCTCTTGCATCATTTACCCACTTTCTAGACAAATGCATGCCCCGCTTAACCGGGCAATCAATCACCACAATGTCCATGCAGAACTCTATCTAGATATTTTTGTAGATAGACCTCAAGTTTTTTGATGATGCCACAATCTCGCACTTCTCTAGAGTCCATTCTCTATATATTTCTATAAGGTCTATAAATAGTTAACCCTAGTTCATTCATTACTTGAAGAATCATGACATGAGTTGAAGCTTTCAAATTAAGTTTGCAATTTGTATGTAAAATACCATCAACCATCAAGGAGGATGTTCATCAATCTTATTCATACCTATGTATAATTGTGGATGATCATCTAATTGATCAATCGAATTGACCAATCTCAAAATCATGTCAACGACACTTTTCTGTACTCAAATTTTAATCTTTGCCAATTCATGTGCTAGATCAAAAGTTGAATTGTGTATAGGCAACTTCCGTGGAGGACAGTTTCCTGCTTGGACCCCCGCTAGAATCAACTTGTTGAAAAGAGTAAACAACGGGATCTCTCGCGCTTTTGATTTCTGGACGACGCAAACCCTTGAGGCATTCATGACGGAGTTCGCTATTGACACGAGTACCTCCTTTAGTGAAGCGGAGCGACAGTTCTTCAAAGGACCAAGGGGTAAGTTTTTAAATTAATTTAGTCTGAAGATTAAGATGTTATTAGCTGAAAAAGGAATATTGCTTCTTGAATCAGACTGTTAGATTGTGTATTACTAACCTATGTTTGCAAGTGAAAACACCTTCGACGAGCAAAGTGGTTTGCTGCGAAGTGGCAAAAGGTACAAGAGAACTTTTGAGTCATCTACCCTAGGTCAGGATACCGAGTCTACCCCTTTCAGTCCAGCAGAGTCAGAGCCCGAAGCAATCCCTTCTGTTGGAAACCCCCCGGTAACCCCGCAGTGCCAATCTGTTATCCCTGAGAATCCGTCGCAGACCGAAAGTAACCCTAGTACCAGTACTCCTGTCGCAGGCCAGTCTACTCCAGTAAGTTCCCCCCCCCCTAGCTCTATTATGGCCCACATGACTGATGATATTAAGCTCTCTGTTTTCAAAGGAACTGGATCAGAGGATCCAGAACAGTTCTGGTTTTTATGTGAAGCGGTGTGGACTGCTAAGAACATTACAGACCCAGTTGTAAGAACCGTGCAGCTCATTACTTCTTTCAGGGACCGGGCTTTGACCTGGCTCATGAAATTCTCTAGTACTCAGAATCCTGCCCTAGATGATATCAAAGCAGCAATAATCAAAGAGTTTAAGAAGCCCAAATCAGAGTCGCAGTGTATCACTGAATTAAAGGAGATTCAACAGAAGCAAGGCGAATCAGTGTGGGACTTTGATCAGAGGTTCAAAGTTCTATTAGACCAAGTTAGTTTTACAATTGGCCCCGCGCAGCACAAGGAATGGTTTATTGCCGCATTGCTACCACATCTCAGAACTCCACTCATGCAACAGAAGGTTGCTGACCAGCAGGAAGCTTTGGAAATCGCAATGAAGCTTGAGATCGCACCTGTTAGAGATAATCCTGGTATTGTTCAAATCCAAGCGCAGTTGGCAGCCATGGCCCTGGAGCTCCGCGACATGAAGACAGGAAAACCTGGCCGCGAAGAGGTTTGGTGTACACAATGTCGGACCGAAGGTCACGATAAGGATCGGTGTCCTCTGGTAAGAAATTACCTGAATACGGGTGCGCCAAACCCATTTCCACCGCAAGTTCTATATTGCGAGCTCTGCCGAATAACAGGTCAGCATCGACCTGAGGACTGCCATCTGCTACAAAGGTATGGACAAGGATCGAAGAACCCCTATTGTAGATTCTGTAAGTCTGTAGGACATAATGAAGCTGAGTGTCGCACCTATGACGCCTATCGGATACAAAATGAAGCACAGAGCAATGATGGTTATGGTTACCGGGGTGGTGCATCCAGTAGAGGTGCTTTTGGAGGACGTGGTCGTGGTGGTATGGTAGGAAGAGGCAGAGGCCAGGTCGTCTGCTACAACTGTAACCAAGCCGGGCATTTAGCTAGAGATTGTCGGAACCCAACTACGACATGTCGCTATTGCCGAGCAGTAGATCACGTGATCGAGCAGTGCCCGCAGCTGATAGCTAAGATTCAGGCTAGAAACAGTATTCCTACCCAGAATATCCAAATGATTTCCGTCGAGCCACGACCTGTCGCAGCTATTAATGTTGTCACACGAAGTGGAGCTACGACGCACATACAGACTACGGAGAAACGGCTTGGCGAGCCTTGTGTTCGTAAAGCTCCCGAGAAGATCCCAACATTTGATATCGAAAGAGAAAAAGAGACATTCATGGAAGCCAAGAAAGATTTTGCTGACCCTAGTACACCAGTTGCACCTGTGCAGCCACCTCAGCCGCCAGCGCAACCGCAAGAAGCTTCGATGGACAAAGTAAGTACACTGTCCTCCTTTTTACAGAGTTGCCTGAAACTCTTACGAAATCAGGATGCTTTAAATGAGCTGCAGAAAGTCATTGCTTCCTATGAACCTCAACAAAGCCATGGTCGGGACAAAACTGTTAATAGAGTCAGAAGAACTGGTAGGGAAATGAGATTGAATGCTCAGGTAGGAGAATATGATATGACTGATGTCATTTTGGATCTAGGATTAGAGGTCAATGTTCTAACTAAGCAAACCTGGGAGCAAATGGGGAAGCCTGCCCTTGCCTGGTCTCCTATACAGTTGAAGTTAGCTAATCAACAAAGGATTGTGCCCCTAGGGAGATTCCTTTGTCCCAATTGATATTGATGGGGTCAGCACTTTAGCCGACTTCGAAGTTATTGAGATCATTGATGACAGTAACCCCTACCCAGCGCTGTTAGGAATTGAATGGGCAATGGAAAATGCCGCAGTCATTAACCTTAAGAAGAGACAGATGACCTTCGAAGGGAAAGATTTGAGAGTCATCGTACCCCTGGACCCCTCACAAGGAGAAAGGTACACAGAACCACTACGAGACGAAGATCAGGATGACCTGGAGCACATCTATAACATTACAGCTAATGAAGAAGATTATGTCGATCCTACTGCCGAAGGTATTTTGGATTGGCAGTGTGATAGCTCCTGTATGACAGACTCCGATGATGGGTTAGAGCACTGGCACAACAGACTCCATGAGCTGAATGGACATAGATGCGCCAGAATTACCAAGTCTCTCAGATGGCTTGGTACTCAGGACAGTGCCCTACCTCTTTTCGATGGGTTGTCAGATCCAGAGCAGTTTATTGGACAATTTTCAGAACGGGTACCAGAATCACAGAGACTAGAAACCCTGGATTCAACATTCAGGGCCGCAGCAGCCAGATGGTGGAACAACCATAAGAAAAATATTCCTAATTGGGAAACTTGTCAGAAGCTCCTTTGCCTGAGATTCCGGGACCAGCCCCAGGAGTTGCGAACCAAGTTTGATGGAAAGTCTAGCTCCCAGGAACATTTGGCAAGATGCTACGAGGCGTGGAAATATGTACCTCAGGAAGAATGGGTACATAGATTTGTGCATACTCTGGAGCCAATAGCAAGGAACTGGTACGCAGAGGCTGAGCTTCGCTGGGATACTGTAAGTTGGGATTGTCTTGTTGATAGTTTTGTACTTACCTTTTCCACTAATGAAGTTTGTCCAGCTTTAGATGTAGCTATCAGGTTGATCCACAATAAGGTATTTGACGATCAAGAGGTAGAAGAATACCGACCTGACTGGAAGACACAAGAAGCTCATGCCGTAGAATGTTACAACCTCGCAATTGACGAGGATGAAGATCCGCGCAACATTGATATTCCTGAGTTAGAAGGACACTGCGAAGTACAAGGACCAGTAGTCGAAGCAGCGGAAGTGACTCAGCCCTTGAAGACGCGGACTGTCAACATTGGATCAGAAGACCAGCCTAAGTATGCTACCATTGGAGATTATTGGGATGATGAGATGGTAAGCAAAGTGACCCAACTTCCCCATGAATATCAGGACCTGTTCCCGACGAAGTTCTCAGAGATGAAAGGTATCCTGGGGGATATCGGTGTGATAAAAATCCCGCTGAAACCTGATGCGAAGCCTGTGAAACAGCGTCCTTATAGGTTGAACCCTAAGTATAAGGAAAAAGTTCGGTTGGAGCTGGATAAGATGCTCGCTGCAGGAATCATTGAACCTGTTGAAGAATCTGAGTGGGTCAGTCCTATGGTGGTGCAAGAGAAGAAGAC
>LPNX010300143.1:0-11452 GCA_001517045.1 Pseudotsuga menziesii
TGCAATGCAATTTCTCTGAGAGGTTTCCATCTTTATAAGCTTATTTTTGGGGATAAATTTCATGTCATTGGTTTGATTTTTATTTGATGTGGACTATGGACGACATTAATTAAGATTCTTATGATCAGGTCTCTCCCTTTTATATTTATTGTTTATTGTCAATTACTAATTAAAATGTTTGACTACATATTTAAAAATTTAAGCTAGTATTCCTGCATTTGATTCTGGGTTGTTTAGATGTCTATGTGTTAGTTTTGTTTCAAGTAAATTTCCTCTTTCTTTTTTAATTGAATGGAAACAATCTTTGTTAGCTAAAGTGTATCAAAGTGAATGGAAGAGATATGATCTTAATGGAAACAGAAAATTGACATGCCAATTGAGAATTCGTTTATTTATATTTGTAGTTATCATGAGAATACGAGGGCCTTGCGAAAGAGTTGGGATGATCCCACTATGGCATTGAAGGAGCATAAGGAGAAGTGTATCTCCAAGAACAAATTGGACCTTAAGTCTGCCTTGCGTTCCCATGTTAGTTCATTTATTAATGTATATTTTTTTAAAATCCATTTGTCTTTTCTATAGAATTGTATTCCAGGGGATGTGCTGCAAGGTGTGGTCTTCCTTAGGATTACCTATACTATGTCCATGGAGTTTCTATTATACCGAAATCACCTAGGATGTGGTATTCTCCCCTTTGAAAGTCATGTCAATATGGGTGGGGAAGACTAGATCTAAAAAGGAATCCCGATGGATGTGCCAATAGTATGCCTAACTACATCAACTCTGTTGGACATCGGCAATTTTAACTCTGTATAGAACCATCTTTGAAGCTTGAATTTATTATTATTTTGGTTGGAAAACAAAACATTTATGTTATATGAATTTTTACAATGATACAACATTTGAACATATGAAGGATCAAAGAAAACTAATTTTGTAGTAAAAGCAATATAAACCTGAAAAAAAGTCCAATACTAACTTCAAGTATGATTGGCTCCATCATAATCAGAGTTCTATGTTACATCATTATCACAGATCAGAGTTCTATGTTAAGTTTTAGTGTATTTGAATTGAACAAAAGGATCTAATTCAATTAGAGTTCTAAGTGGATGGAAACTGTCGCTTTCTCTAACCCTAGATTGCCATAACTAAAGTGAAGCCTACTACATTATTAGATGGTAACGTGGAGTATAGATCCATTATAGTATTACAAAGACAATAGATTGATCTTTAAATCTCTTATTTACTATTATGCCATAGGATCTGGATGGAATTACCAAAAGGCACTGGCTGAAGAGGTTACATTTATATATTGATCACACAGTTATGACTATTTGACACAATATAGATAGATAGTATGATCCATATAAACATACAATATTTTTTGACTGGCAATTATTTCAAATCCACATTCCACAGCTATTAGGCCTGGCCGAAGATAAAAATACTTTTTATTAAGACCCCATTATACTTCCATTGACATGTCACATACATTGATGATGCAATTTGATCCACTCAGTAGTTGGCAACTTGTCAAACTTCGATAAATTCTAGCACTTCAACTACTTCAACAGGTTCAGTATCGGCTTTGAAAAGTTCGAACCTTGACACAACTGACTTTGATCCACTCAGTAGTTGGAAACTTGTCAAACTTCGATAAATTCTAGCACTTCAACTACTTCAACAGGTTCAGTATCGGCTTTGAAAAGTTCGAACCTTGACACAACTGACTTCGACAACATCGATAGGTTTCATGCTCGACATACAACATCTAGACATGCACTGTCAACAATGACGACTGCTGAACATTGACATAATGTCTCTATATCTTCTATTCTTCTACAACGATTGAAATTCCAAAATGTTATAACTTATTTTGTAACTGAACTTAATGGGTAGACACCCAAGCATCTCAGCATCCTATATGTTGGAATGTTGGTCAATACTGAGAGGGGGGATTCCAAAATGTTATAACTTATTTTGTAACTGAACTTAATGGGTAGACACCCAAGCATCTCAGCATCCTATATGTTGGAATGTTGGTCAATACTGAGAGGGGGGGTGAATAAGTATTGTTAAAATTTTACCATTTTAACCACTTATTAAAATTTAATCAAAAAATATAATCAACAAGATACACAAAACACATATTTTTATCATGGAACCCCAATTGGGTAAACCACCAATAATTCCTATTATTGAAAAATTGTTATTTACAAATAGTTTTTTCTGCTACTACAGACAAGGATGGTATTGCACCCTATTTACTAGAAACTACTGGAAGGAGGCTACAACCCCCTATTTTTTTAGCTACAACTGACAGGAGGCTACTACACCCAATTTACCAGCTTCTGCTAGAAGGAGGCTACAACCCCCTGTTTCTCAGCTACAACTGAAAGGACGCTACTACACTCTATTTACCATCTTCTGCTGGAAGGAGGCTACAACCCCCTACAGGCATGTTTCCTGCCTTAGCGCCATCGTACCACCCTGATATGCTTTTAGTAATGTTCCATATTTATTTTTCCCTTCAATCTCTATAATACTCACTAGTCTCTGCTTATTCTTCTATAATATGAACCCCCAAGACAATTTCTCTCACCCATCCCTTTGTTTATAAATACCTTCACGTTCCCTATGAATGCATCTCTTCACCATTGCGCTATTTCATTCTTTGATTGCGCCTCTTCATGGGAACTCAATTCCTTGTTCTAACACTGAGCTGTCCAGTCATCCACCTCTGTTGTAATTCTTCAAAACAACGAAAACAATTCCCTGTTAAACGATTTACTGTTTAATCTTCCAGTCGTGACCTTCTAAATTATCCATATCTGCAGCTGTCCAGTCATCCACCTCTGTCGTAATTCTTCAAAACAACGAAAACAATTCCCTGTTAAACGATTTACTGTTTAATCTTCCAGTCGTGACCTTCTAAATTATCCATATCTGCAACCATCTTGAGCCATTGATTTTATATTGGTATTTTTCCTTACTGTAGGTCTAATATAGGATGCAGTATACCAATTTACTAACTATGACATTTCTCAAAATTTATTTCCACACTTAGCTTACCTCCTCAACCGTTCTGCACCGTTGATCTCCCGTGGGCTCTTCCATGACCGTTGTTCTGAGATAAGGTGCAGATAGTGGAATGCAGGTTTGTGAATTTTTGAAAATGTCATTTTGAGATTTCCACTTTCCGTACTAATATTTTCACACTGTCGTTATTTTACAGATGTCTTCCTAATTGTCGATCTTCCGAATCATGGGTTGCGGAACTGTGGCATTTTCCCAAAGTCTTTTCGTGATTCTCCTCCTTCTGCTTTCCATCTTCCTCTTTTCTCCTTCCGCTTTTCGCTGGAAGACTTTGGGTTGTGGAACTGTGATATTTCCCAAATTATTTTCACAATTCTCCTCCATCTTCTTTCCACCTTTTTCATTCCACTGGAGGACTTTGGGTTGCAGAATTGCGATATTCACCAAAGTCTTTTTGTGACACTCCGCCTTTCTCCTTCTGCATTCCACTGATGGACTTCGGGTTGTAGAAAATCGTATTATTTTATACTTGGATTTCTTGTCTTCCACATTCCTTCTTCCGCTTTCCTCTTTGTTTTAACCCGCAACCATTTTTAATCTCAACATGCAAACTAACATTTTTCTTGGTTTTGGTAGGTTGATAATTCACACGTGTGAGAGCCAAGTGAGAATTTGAATTCATGGTTGGGTAGCCAATTGTTATAGTGGATTTCACCACACTAGGTGAATCACACATTGTATGGCCTTCCCCTGTCCCGCTGCAGACTCATTAGCCCCTATGGACCACTTTTTGTCTTTTGATGTGTCCTTGATCATCCCTAAAAACATAAGAAAAGTGATATACGCGGCTTTTTCCCTGATAACCGCGTACATCGGGATGTGTACATAATCCAAAATCCTTTTGGAGCGTTCCTTGACTTGGATCCGACTCGTATGACTCCTGGCCTTCCATATTCCTTGAGATCGCACGGATTCAATCTTTCAGTATCCCTTTGAAAAGCTATATAAGGAACCCTTGAGACATTGAAAGCATAAGATAGAATTGAGAGTATCGAAACTATAGTCCATTGTTGCCAGAACTTATGCTTGAGTCTGCATCCCTTTGTCCCTTTGAGCACTGTTGTGTTCTTCCCAAGCTTGCCTTTTGCGAGTAAGCTTGCTATTGGAGTGATGGAGGATTGAGGTGGTGGAGGCCCAAGTGGGGGATTCAGTTTCTCTAGTTCGCAGACGTACCGTCAGAGGTTGTCACTTGTAACCTCTGATTCATATTAATAGAAATATCTTTTCCTGTCCAATAATGTGTATTTGAATGGGGGATTCAGTTTCTCTAGTTTGCAGACGTACCGTCAGAGGTTGTCACTTGTAACCTCTGATTCATATTAATAGAAATATCTTTTCCTGTCCAATAATGTGTATTTGAATGAATATTGTATCCATTGGAATATGTCAAATGCTTATACATTATTGTTTATATATGTTAGAATAGATCTAACACCATGAAATATAGTATGCTTGTATTGTTTACTTGTTGTTGAGGACGTTTTATAACAATTCAAGCTGAAGATTGGAAAGCTCAATGGGGATCTACTTCAACCGTCCGGAATAAGGTACCAGGTTCGATCCTTTAGTGTTAGATGTTTTTATTTCTATTGCATATTGGGAAAGATTGATTTCTGGAGTCTAGCTGTCTGTTGTGGTACCCCGAGCCATAGGAATTTCTCTTCGTAACACCAATTCACCAGGAAACATGCCTACTTCTTCTGATGAAATTATAATCACATAGATAAACCTTGGTGGACATTTCCAAATGCCTCTTTCAACCTTGTGAATTTGACACTTAAGTCAAATTTCTATCTTTAGTACCGAAAGTACATTTTCTTTATTTTGGCAAACTGATATTTTCCTTATATGATCATCATAAGGAAGACCAATAGCAAGGATAGAAATCCATTTCAACAGCAAAAAAGACCATATCACCTTTAAATATTATTGATAAACATACAGCCTCTGGCAAGCATTTCAAAATGGCTTCTCAATCTTCTTTTCTAATACTTAACCAGTTTTCTTAATTTGGTCCAATCTACCTAAAACACTGTTTTGGCAGGTACATAAATTTTCCTTCATATTATTATAAGACAATATGAAAACATGGCTAGGTAGACAAAACAATAGTCTACAAGATCCCTATGTGCTACAAGAATTTACTCTAACCCATGATTTAGGGCGGGCATATTTCTTAGGCTACTTAGCCATTTTTTCTTGCTCTGGCACAAACCCCTATTTTGGCATATCTAAAACTTTCTCCTTAGAGGTGATGAAGGCTAACTGATACCATGAATAGATTGCCATGATAAGAGAATATAGTCTAGTACCATGGTGTAGGAATTTTAGTCAAAGCATGCATTATGATGGGCATTCTCTTAGACCCTCTTAGACCAATTTTGACTATTTATTCCATACTTAGTCAGTTTCCTGATTTTCACCAATTTGCCATATTTCTCCAGAATGATGTCATAATGCAACAATGATTTCAAATTCATGCCACATCATCAATTATGCCATGCCATGCCATCATATCTGCCATATCATCATCCATGCCATGCCATGTCATCATATCTTCCATATCATCATCCATGCCATGCCATGTCATCATATCTCATATCATCATCCATGCCATGTCATCACTACCTTTGGATTTCATTGATTTTGTCCTTCCAACATATCCTTGGTTATTCATTTGTCATAACTGAACTCCTTTGACATCAATGATGATCCATGTAATGGATCCTTTGTCTTTTACGGATTTCATCATGCTACCATTTCTATTGGTTATTTCGTTGTCATTCATGAACTCCTTTGACATCAATGCCAACTATATTATCAATAATATCCCCCTTTGGAATTCATGGCAACATCTAAACATTCTCCCCCTTCGACAACAACGACAAACAATAACCTGTTATACCAATGTTGTACCCATTTTAATATAGGATTTCCTGTCTTTTTTCTTTCTTACAATTGCCCCTGTCATCATATCTCCCCTTTGTTAATTGGACTTGGTATTTAACCTATGTATTATGATTTATCTTAACATTTCCTTTCTTGCAACAGGTTCTTGAATGTGATGTCCAGTAGGATTCACAGGTCCAAAACCCAATCCATTCAAAAAGCAACCAGTCGCTGAGTCCAAAAACCCACTCCATTCATAATCAAAATTTCACAGCTCTCCAAAATTTTAACAAGCTTGCTTGTTATATTTTTCGAATCCACTTTGGCCGTTGGATCAGTGTCCCAACCAAATCTATGGTGGACTTGAAAAACTATAAAGTGAATTCTATAAAGATTCCACGCACTTCAAAAGTTGTTAACCTCTTGTCACTCTACCCAGTGAAATGTCTTTATCGCCGTCAGATCAGGATCCCCATCAATCAACGATGGAATTCCAATAAGATGAAGGGAATTTCATATAACTTTCACGTACATAAAATATTTCTTAGACCACACAACTTGTCAAAACCCGAAATTTTCACAAAAAGTTAAAATTTTGAGATAACATAAAATGTTACAGTTGCAGTTAGANAATTTCACGTACATAAAATATTTCTTAGACCACACAACTTGTCAAAACCCGAAATTTTCACAAAAAGTTAAAATTTTGAGATAACATAAAATGTTACAGTTGCAGTTAGATAACTGCTAGCAACTATTATAAGATATGAAATAAACAAATAAAAGTAACCATTTAACTTTAACTCATATAAATTATTGTTGTTTTAATTTTGATATGTGATGTAAGTAATCTGCAATTGATTAATTATTTCTACTGATGGTTTGAATGTCAAGTAGGTGAGGAGTCATTTTCTAGTCAGGGCTTACTTAGCAATTGCTAACGTATCTGGATTTTTTGCATCTTTACAGGCTTGACATATAAATTTTGACCCAGTTAAAAGTTTATTAAGGCGTTTTAAATAGATATACTTCTTTTTGCATAGAATACACTGCTAGAGTAAAAATTCTGCATAGAAGACTCAAGATCTTGCAAGGTAAAGTAATGTTCCCTTATACTTTATTCAAAAATATTATTTTACTTAATCTTTGTATTGTAGAGATTATTAATGTCACCCTACTGTTTGTCTCTTAACAATGATATCTTTAAGATAGATAAAAAGTCTCCTTCAAACTTTACTCTAACTGATTTCCAGTTCTTAAAAGAGCTCGTGATATAATTTCATAACTCATAAGAGTATATCGCTATTATCATCAATATAATTAAAACGATGCTTATCATCATACAAATATACCTAAGTCTTCAGAACATAACCCTATTGTATTCTTTCCAACTCTATTTCAATTAGGACTCAACATGGTAAAATTATCAGCTTAACATCGTTTGTGATTTATGAGATATCCTCTACATAAGAATCGTCAATATCGTGATTGGAATCCCATTTTCTTTATGACAAACATCCTGCAATGACTTCACATTACCCTACTAACTACTTAATTGTACAAGTAGTGCAATAAAATCCTAGATAGTTTATTATCTTAAACTCTAAATTCTAACTTAACCTTGATCCAATTTGACTTAGAACTTGGTAAATATTGTGGAGTTCAAAGATCATGTACTTGCAGGTTTTATATCCTACATCCAGTACTTTAGATCCCTTTTTAAGAGTAAGAGTTATTCCTCTGTATAAGTATTACTATATTTATATACACCTTATTATCTTAAACCTAATCCTTATTGTTTAACAATCATTGTTCATGATTATAAGACCAATTAATAAAGGCATTATCAAGCTTATTCAAACTTCTACTATTTTCTTGATCTTTTCTTATAAGTTCGGTTATAAAAGGGTTAAAAGATCTTTGCTATCATAGAATCGAAAACATAAATAAAATCTTTGAGGAACAAGTGCCTCGACTCCATATGCAAATAGACTCTTTACCCTAGCTATTTACAAGGTTGAACATTATATTAACGATGGTATAACACTAGTTCATTGTTGATCCTTGACTTCGTTTGGAGTGATATGGTATTGAATTTATGTTATATTACAATATCATTACATGCATAAAGTAATTGATTATCAATTAATTGGTTTGACTGATTACAGTGATAACTATATAAAAGAACCCACTGAGAGGTGAAAATATTTGTGTATACGTGGAGCTCTTCTCGCCATGCAAATTGTGATTTATAAGCCTTACCTTGCAACCCTAACTTCATTGTTCAGCGAGGGTTTTGGTCTCTACTTTTTTTATCTTGATGCGGCCATGAGGGCACACCTTTGTTCAGCTCCAGCTTCGTTGTTTGGGGCTGAAACATTGCCATTTAAATGATAGTTGGAGAGACATACAATTCTCATTCATTTTTCTTTTTGCATTCACTAAACTGTCCTGAAGGTTGTGTAGCTCTATTAGTGTCATCCTTTGGGTGTTGAACTCTTTCGTGGCCATTTCTNGAGAGACATACAGTTCTCATTCATTTTTCTTTTTGCATTCACTAAACTGTCCTGAAGGTTGTGTAGCTCTATTAGTGTCATCCTTTGGGTGTTGAACTCTTTCGTGGCCATTTCTAGGCTTACTCTTGCTCCTGTTGACAGTGTAGCTTGAATCGTGAGCCCATGTCGTCTCTGTCACTACGAATATGAGGGTTTGGCTTCTCGTTATGCTGGTTGCAGTAATGTTGTTCCTTCATGGCTCCATAATCTTCACTTCCAGGTGAATATGAGAGTTGTTGTGCTCGTGGTATCGATCTGCCTACTTCTTGACCTCGGTTTCCAACATTTTAGGTAACCATCGTTTATTTAATAAGTTGCAAGCTATGATGAATTTATGATTCCAGTGCTATACTGAAGTTTTTAATTTATACTTTGAATTCCATTTTGCAGGTGACAATTTGGATAACCCTTGGAAGGAAAACACTTCACAATTGGACTGACGTTCTATCTGCGGTTAAGCCCTGGTTACCAAATGGCTCTCCCTGCTTGTGCAGACCTTAGGAAATAGTTCCCAGATGGAAGAATTTATGGCATGGTTGTTACCCAGTCTTTGGTTGTTGTTATTTAGTTTACTAGTTTTGGTTTTTTTTTAAACCCTCGTTTACAGCAGGGTAACTACGGCTCAAGCCGTGACTTGTAAATGCTCGTTTTTCATGTTTTTACAAAAGTTTGATACTTGGTCTACTGTTTTCGTTATTCAAAACCCCATATTATAATATGGGTGCACCGGATTTAAGCTGGTTTTTGTACTCTGTTTAAGTTTATGCCTTTTCGTTCTATTATGCAATACATAGTTTCTTTTAAAGCATAATGGTTTTCCTTGGAGCTCGGACTCAGTTTATCTTAAAACTATTATGGTGACTTTGTAAACTAATATTTTTACCCTATTCGCCTATGTAATAACAATTTTAGTGTGTATTATTTATTTTGCATAAAGAATATTGTTAATGGCTTCAAGTCTATTATACAATCATATTATATAATTATTTTGCTTACAGGCTCAGAAATATTGAGTTAGGGTTTCTTGAATGAAACCCGTGTTTAAAATAATTCTTTCAATTTTATTTAAGTAGGTTTGTAAAAGAAAAAGTGTTTAAGCTAATATTATTATCTGTATCTAATGTAGTTTCTTAAATGTGCATCTGTATATATATTTTTGTTATGAAGACTATAATCTAGTCTACAGTAGTTTAATTTGTTCGTCGATAAAATTTCATTAGTAGAATTATAGCTTTACTGTCTTTCTATTATTAAACAAAGAAATTAAAAGAGGGTTTCGACCCTGTAGTACTCTTGCTATATAACTTGTTAATAATATCATAACAGTTCTTACATAGATATGTATTTAATTTATGAATTTTTTATTTATCATATTCTTATTGTTTAATTTACTAAAGTTGCCTGGTTGAAAAAATACTCATAACTTAGCTTCTGTAACTTAGTTTACTTTGTTCTTTATATTTAAATATTTAGTAATATACTACCTACTTATTAATAAATATTAGACTTAGTTGAGTGAATATTTATTAGTAAATAAGCTATAAGAATATTATTTGTATCATTAATGAGCTGAATGTAACCAGTAGTTTAACTACATTTCTTTCATTGTAAGCAACTAGTTATTAAATAAATTTATTAGTAAATAAGCTAGAAGAATATTATTTGTATCATTAATGAGCTGAATGTAACCAGTAGTTTAACTACATTTCTTTCATTGTAAGCAACTAGTTATTAAATAAACCTAAGAAAGTACATATACAACCTAACACTGTTTTACCTTCCTACATATTTTAATTTGAAGATAAATGTATAATATAATGTGTATAAACATGTCCTAATAACTATTAGTGTATTCCCTTAACATAATAATTCTTTTACCTATAATGGAATACTGCTATTTCATTATCAGTACATTTACATAAACAAAGAACATAGATAACGAGGTTAAATACCTAAATACTGCAATACATTACTTTGCTATTATGAAATGCATTTTAAATCTATTCATTTCAGTTTCTTCTCATTTCCTTCATCTAATTTTAAATACACTTCCTGTGCTGGAGTACGGTATGGTCCTTCTAGATGTGGAAAAACACAGGTAAGTATTATTTTTCATCTATTTCAAATTCATTCTTTTAATAAACCAAAATATTACTAACTCTAACAGTTCACAACTAAACCTTTAACATTTATTAATCAGTCAAGCTCACATTTAACCATCTAACACAGCAAAACAAAAAGACTGTAGAACCTGATTAAGTTGGACAACAACAGCATTAGGAGGCCGTTCCTCCGTACCAACTCCTGGAGAGCGCTCAAACAACGTCTCCTCAGGACCCTCGAGCCAGTTCCTGGTCTCCTTGGTTGAGAACTGGTGGAGCATGCAAACACAGACTATTCCAATGACTCAATAAATACTCTGCACTCGATAGTAAGATCCTTCAGCTAAAAAGCTGCACTAGATCACTTCGCAGTAAATCCCTCAATTTTTTTCCACAAATTCCCTTCCCATTGAATTTCTCTGAAGTACATTCACCTGAATGATCACTTCTCTAGAATGAGTAGCCTCAACTCTCTTTAATGGGCATTTTTCTAAAGATTTCCTAGGTGCCTAGGTCTTTTGGGTCAGTTGTCATTAATTGAGCCACCTACTCTGATCCCACTTTCTTGGGGGATCATGACCCCAAATGTAGGGAGGTTTCCACCTGCAATAGTTGGAATTTTTTTAGGATGCTTCCACATGTTTGTTTGCTCTCCACTTAATGTCCTCCACCAACTTGACCAGTAAACACTCTTTTAACATCTCTCCTAAGTTGTTGTCTCCACTTTTATTTATTTATAATTAAAATATTCAGAATTACATTCAATATCCTTGACTCTACTGAGTCATCATTTACAACTTAGCATAAAAT
>LPNX010300143.1:19884-40817 GCA_001517045.1 Pseudotsuga menziesii
CCACCAGCTTGACCAGTAAACACTCTTTTAATAGCTCTCCTAAGCTGTTGTCTCCACTTTTATTTATTTATAATTAAAATATTCAGAATTACATTCAATAGCCTTGACTTTGCTGAGTCATCATTTACAACTTAGCATAAAATTTAACATAATGTATTTAAATAAAATCAAATAAGATAATAGTATTTTTTCAAAATTGGGGCATGTGACACAAATTCTCCCAGGGAAATCGTTGACAACCATTGATCTGTTTCAATGATCAACCTTATTCGTTGATCTCATTCCTATTCCCAACAATTATGTTTCCAGGTATGAGATGCGGATCTAATTGGCTCACTAACCTGGCTTAGTTAACAAGCAATTATTTCGAGTTGTCATCCATGTTGTCCAACGGATCTCAAACACTTTACAATTTCATTTATTCCGCAACAAAGAAAAACATTAACAATATTGCTAGTTAAATCAGTGGAATCCTTAAGGACCTTCACATCTATGTCCCCACTAGATAAACGATGGATTTCAAATATGATGAAGTGGATTTCGTAAAAAATTTCATGCACATCAAAATTTTTCCAAACCGTGCAACTCCACCTAGTGGAATCGATGTGCATCATCGATTTATTTTGATGAATGATCTAGAAAATTGATCACANATTCCATGCACATCAAAATTTTTCCAAACCGTGCAACTCCACCTAGTGGAATCGATGTGCATCATCGATTTATTTTGATGAATGATCTAGAAAATTGATCACAATCCCATATTCCAATGATCATCTTTGATTTCATAAGCTCAACCCTTCGTTCTCTAGCGGAATCCTCCTTCAGCCATTAATACTCTCCACCTTTAATTTCCACTATACAATCTCTAGTTGTATGTGCAATTGGTTTAGGCTCAATTCGGGTACTACTTCTAATTCTGAAATCCCTTTTGAACCATTGATCCATCCAAGATGAAGATGTTTAAATCTATGATTGAATTGATTAGTGGAACGATCAATTCCTTTCCGCAAACACTCTATGCACAGACAATTTTGATCTCCTATACCTCTAGAACATTTCAAAATACATAGAGAGATTCAAATCAATACTTATGGTGATTGAAACGAAGGTATAANCCGCAAACGCTCTATGCACAGACAATTTTGATCTCCTATACCTCTAGAACATTTCAAAATACATAGAGAGATTCAAATCAATACTTATGGTGATTGAAACGAAGGTATAACTACTTAAAAATACTTGCAGAGTAAACTCTATTCTTCATTCAACTTAACCAGAGGTACAATTTTCTCACACACAATCTCTTCAGTCTCCACTCCACACTTTCTCTAAGTCAACCATACACCAATCTTATCATTTAACCTTGATCATCTATTGTCTTTGAGGAAGATAGCTTGCAACATACATCAATATTACACACCAATTGAATTTTTTTTATACCAATTGATATCTTTTGACTTTAACTCCCCCTGAGTATATGATCCCGCCTAATGCTATTTTCAAGGTTCTCTTTAAATCAAGAGAAATATTTAGAGAACAATCCCACAATCATCACTATATCCTTCTTCATCGCCTTCATCTTCATCTTCATCGCCTTCATCTTCATCTTCATCAGTGTATTATTTTACATCTCCATATTTATTTTCCTCATAATGGATGTCATTTTTATTTATGGCACTATTATGCTCATTGTCATCTTTGGAGACCTCATTGATGTTTGAAATCTTTATTTTTTCTATATCTTTGGAGTCTTCTTTTCTTCTCCAGATATTTTGATGAGGTACCCTACTTAGTGACCCTGTTTGTTTCTTGGATTCTCTACTTAGATATTTTCTCTTGGTTCTACAATTAATAGCTTTATGTTTGAGGAATATTTGGTCTTCCAAACTTGTGACAGTAGTGACAATATCCATAAAATATTCCTTTATGTTTAAGGAATGTTTGGTCTTCCATCTTCTTCCATTCCTTCTTTTTTTCTTGACCTTCTATTGAAGCATTCTTCCTTAGCTTACATTCTTTGGCCATATGTCCAAAGTTATTAAATTTGTAACACTCTATATCATATCTTTGAAGAGGTCCAAACCAGTTATGATTTCTTCCTTTTGGTTTACTAGACATATCCTTCTTATATTCATAAACCTTTCCATAAGCTCTGCATTTCAGGTATTTATGACCAAAATTATTACAAGAGTAATAATGACCCAAAAATATCCGCTGATATCTATTTGTCATTGGTCTCTTAGGCATCATACTAGTTCCATCTTTATCATGAGAGGAGGAAGCATATTTCTGATGACTAGAACTCATTTTCTTGTGAATCTTCTGCCATTTGGGTGTATCTTTGGAAGCATCATGGAGACATTTAAAATCTTCAACATCTTCATGAATGATGGATCTTCATCCTTTATGATTATATCCAAGACTTGTTTTATTTATGAGGGATCTTTGTATGCTGAGGAGTTTATTAAGAGCTTCAATACTTTCCTTGAACTTCTCATTAAAAGTCGGCTGATATTTTTTCTTCTTTATTTCTTCCTTGAATTAAGCACTTTCGTGTTATAGGTTCTTGGCCTCTTCCATGCTAGCCATCATTTGTTGTCTTAAATTGTGTAGCTCTTCTTGGAGGGTCTTCACTTCCATTTCTTCTGATTTCTTCTCTTCTTGATACTTTGACAATTTTTCTTTCAAAGAATTGTTATTCATCGTGCTCGTTCTCAATTTTTCAAAGGAACTTATGAGTTCTGCCTTTAGGTCCTCCTCTCCTTCCATATCTAAATCATCTTCTAAAGTTACTGTCCCCATGAATAGATTTTCTTCATCTTCACTATCAACCTCTAGGATAGAAGGTCTTGATTCTCCACTTTGTTCAACTGATTAAAGTTTCTCCAATTTGACCTAGAGTTCTTTAGTGGAGATACATTTCCCTATCTTCTCTTTGATGGGTTGAGGTAATCCATCAAGTATGGCCTCCATTGCTCTTGAGTTATTTTTATTGGACTCTTTCTGAGATGTAGTCCTTACCCTTTTTGGTAGGATGTAATCAGAGATCAATACATTCCATACACCACATCCTAATGACTGTATGTATACACTCATTCTTTTTATCCATACTGCATATTATCCTTTATTAATTGTTGGGGCTCTGTTGGAATCCATCCCTTCTTGTTGATCCATAGTGTTTTTTAAATGGGATCTTCCTTCCAGTGGTTAAAATGTGGTAAAGGAGCCTACTCTGATACCAAATGTTGGAATATTGGTCAATACTAAGGGTGGGGGGGTTAATTAGTATTGTTAACTTTTTACCATTTTAACCACTTATTAAACTTTAATCAAAAAATATAATCAACAAGATACACAAAACAAATATTTTTATCGTGGAACCCCAATTGGGTAAACCACCAATACTTCCTATTACTGCAAATTTTTTATTTACAAGTAGTTTTTACTGCTACTATAGACAAGGATGGTATTACACCCTATTTACCGGCAACTACTGGAAGGAGGCTACAACCCCCTGTTTTGTCAGTTACAATTGACATGATGCTACTACACCCTATTGACCAACTTCTGCTGGAAGGAGGCTACAACCCCCTATTTTTTCAGCTACAACTGATAGGATACTACTACACCATATTTATGAGCTTCTGCTGGAAGGAAGCTACAACCCCCTGCATACCTGTTTCCTACCCTAGCTCCACCCTACCACCCTAGTATGTTTTTAGTAATCTTCCATATTTATTTTACCCTTCAATCTCTGTCATACTCACTGGTATCTGTTTCTTCTTCTATAATCTGGNCCTGCCCTAGCTCCACCCTACCACCCTAGTATGTTTTTAGTAATCTTCCATATTTATTTTACCCTTCAATCTCTGTCATACTCACTGGTATCTGTTTCTTCTTCTATAATCTGGACCCCTAAGACAATTTCTCTCACTCATTCTTCTGTGTATAAATACCTTCATGTTCCCTGTGGACACATCTCTTCACCATTGCACCATTTCATTATTTGATCACGCCTCTTCATGAGAACTTAATTCCTCATTCTAATACTGACCTGTCGAGTCATCCACCTTCATCTTGATTCTTCAAAAGAGCTAAAACAATTCCCTGTTAATTGACTTATTGTTTAATCTTCTAGACGTGACCTTCCACATTCTCCATTTATGCAACCATCTCGAGCCATTGATTTTATATCAAGATTTTTCCTAACCGTAGATCTAAGATATGATGCAGTATGAGGATTTCCTAACTATGACATTTCTCAAAATGTCTTTCCCCACTTAGATTTTTTCCTCAACCGTTCTACATCGTTAATCTCTCGCGAACTCTTTTGTGACAGTTGATCTGAGATAAGATGCGGATAGAAGAATGCGGGTTAGTGACTTTTCCAAAATTTCATTTCGAGATTTACACTTTCCATACTAATATTTCTACACCATCGTTCGTTTACGGATGTCTTCCTAACCATCGATCTTCTGGATCGTGGGTTGTGGAATTGTGGCATTTTCCCAAACTCTTTTCGCGATTCTCTGCCTTCCACTTTCCATTGGTGGACTTCAGGTTGCGAAACTGTGATATTTCCCAAATTATTTTCATGATTCTCTGCCTTCTTCTTTCTACCTTCCACATTCCATTGGTGGACTCCGGGCTGCGGAACTGTGACATTCACCAAAGTCTTTATGCGGCTCTCCTCCTTCCGCATTCTGCTAGAGTACTTCGGGTTGCGAAAAATCATATTATTTTATACTTTGATTTCTTGTCTTCTGCATTCTGCTTTGTTTTAACCCTTAGCCATTTTTTAATCTCAACATGCAAACTAACATTTTTCTTGGTTTTGCCAGGTTGATAATTCTCACGTGTGAGAGCCAATTGAGAATCTGAATTTATGGATGGGTATCCAGTTCACTAGGAAACATGACTATTTCTTCTGATGAACTTATCATCACACAGATAATCCTTGGTGTACATTTCAAAATGCTTCTTTCAACCTTGTGAATTTGACACTGGGGTCAAATTTCTATCTTTAGTACCTAAAGTGCATTTTCTTAATTTTGGTAGACTGATATTTTCCTTATTTGATCGTCATAAGGAAAACCAAGAGAAAGAATAGAAATCCATTTCAACACTGAACAAGATGATATCACCTTTAAATCTTATTGAAAAACACATGGCCTTTGGCAAGAATTTCGAAATGGCTTCTCAATCTCCTTTTCTTAATTTGGTCCAATCTACCTAAAACACTGTTTTGGAAGGTCCATAACTTTTCCTTCAGATTCTTACAAGACAATATGAAAACATGGTCATGTAGAAAAAACACCAGTCTATAAGACCCCTATGTGCTGCATGCATTTAATCTAACCCTTGATTTATGGCAGGCATCTTTATAAGGCTACTTGGCCATTTTTGCTTGCTTTGGCACAAACACCTATTGTTAAGCCTGTGGAGGGAAGTGTGGATGAATTAAAGATCACATAAATTCTAGATTAGAATCCGTGACCTGCAGATGAAGAAGTTAGGAATCATTAATTGCTATTTAGTTTTCGCAATGCTGCAGAAAACGCAGGCGTACCAGCTGGTGCACTAATGTTGAACCACAAAATCACCATGCACAACAGGCCAAATTGCAGGTAATAGTTGACTATGTGGATATGTTTGGCCTATGTAATATTTCTAGACTTGAAGGACCTCATATTATATTTTCATTTCCATCACTGCATGAATGATGTCGTAGGAACCGCCCAAGTTTTGAAACCTCTGCGTGAGACGATCTCTTGGTCTTTATGTGTTTGCATTATTGAAGCAAAATCAATCACATTTATAATCCCCTACCTGCGTTCACCGACCACTTAATTTGACACAATTTATTGCATAAGACATTGCTACAATGAGGATCTTAAAAACATAACAAAAAAATTCATATTACCCTATGAATTAAATAAAATTGCGAAATAGTTTCCGGCATTTGGCACACAAATTTTTTCAACACTGATGGTGGTGGATAATATCTTAGGCCTTTGAAGTTTGGCGTAATCCTACTTTGTTGAATCTGCTGCAAATCCTATAGGAGGAGGATTCTTTACGCTGTGGGTTGTCGATGAACACAGGTATCTTCTTGTAAACAAGGTTTGATTGCAACATCCACTGGGCATGTGCTCTTCTAAAAAATCATGATTAATCCTTTTAAAACACTGCCACATGCACCCAAATAACCCTGTTCACAAGAAGATACTCGTACTCANACAGCCACTGGGCATGTGCTCTTCTAAAAAATCATGATTAATCCTTTTAAAACACTGCCACATGCACCCAAATAACCCTGTTCACAAGAAGATACTCGTACTCATCTACAAATATGCTTTCAATTCTGGATGAATGCTCATATGTCCAGTAGGATTTCCATTGTAGATGAGTGTTGGTATCTTCTTCTGAAGAAGGTTTGATAAAAAAAATTGTATTCAATCCCTATTAGGAACATGTAGTACACGAATATATAGCATAAAGGAACTGTTCATCCAATCCTCCATATTTCTGCAATCAAGAAAGAAAATGCTTAAAAGAAGAGTATATACAATATTGTGATTATGAATGTAGGATTTGTATGAGATTATAGCTTAAAATTATTAAGAGTTTCCTGCTCTGAATGTGAATATAGGTTTCTGAAGGACTTATCGATTCTATGGATTTGATCCTCTATTTTTTATTCTTCATCACCATGGCCTGTCCTTCAATGCATTATCAATTCTATATCTGGCATTTGTAGCTTCCGAAAACAATGGAATGGTGTCAGCCACAAGCATTATCTGTAAAATTTCAATTACTTTGATCATCACACAAAAGTAATGAATAAAGTAGACCGTTCTAAGAAAAAGTGACAAAATAAGGAGGTAGAGTTAACCTAAAGTTGCTTGGTTCTACCATGAAGGTATGTACGAAGCTGATACCTTCAAGAAGTTGATCGACTTTTCCTGAGCCGAAGCAGTGGACACATTGATCTACTGACAAAACGATGAAGACTCGCCTTCGACTCTCATTTCCTTTGTCTCTGTTGTCCATTTCAAGGCTGAATCGGAATGTCTAGAACCTTTTTGTTGCAAACAAATCCAAAGCACAATAAGCGCAGGCTTGGATTAACAATCTTTCCATTAATCAGCCTTTAGAAATCAATGATCTTATTCTCTGCATTTTTAGGCCAGAGAACCTAAATTCGCAAATCATGATTCAATGGAAGCCATCGGAAATCTGAAACATGGAAGAATATAAAAATTCTAACATATAAGGAGATGAAAGAGTTTATTAGAGTTTGGAGGAGTTTATTAGGAGTTCTAGGTGAAGACATAAAGTTGGGAAACACTTTTGCTTGTTTTTTGACAAAACAAATTGCAAAATTTTATGTTTTGCAACTTCAACCCCTTCAAACCGATATCTCCCTTAGGAATTTCACCTTGAAGCAAACACACATGTTTTAGAGAATTGAATTAGCTACGTAATCATATTTCAAAAAAAAATTATCGACATATAGTGTGGCAAATTTGACGTGCACCAAGGACATATACTTTAAAATTTTAAGTATGAATAATGAGTCACCTCTGTGCACCACATTTTTCTTAAAGATAGTTATTTATTTTAGGGAAACGAAATGTATACTCATAATATACACTGATTGCACTTGTGCATGGACTATATGTTGAGGATTTTTAGACTTATATTCTAATTTTTATTATTTATCAAAATAACATATGTACAAAAATGGTGCCTTATTTACACATGTTTTTGTCGTCTCATTTTCTTTCAAATGTGCCTCTTATAAAAAACACTAAAAGCACCCTTTTGAAGAGGACACTACAAGGAACATCCTTGTGATTTAAAAAAAAAAAAATTGGCTTTGTTGTTGTGCCGATATTGAATTTCATTGTCACTAATTTTTAAGTCACTAAATTTTTTAATGATTAAGTTTAGAAAAAAATAGTAAAAAATAGAAATCCTAAATGAAATTAAAAAAAATTATATGATGAGAAATTAGATTGAATGATGAATCTATTGGTATAAACTCCAACAGGTAATTCTCTTTTTTTTTGCAGTGTTTCAACCTTGCTAAAGTGACACACTTCTGAAATATCCATAAATGGTGCTGAAAATGTTGACTAAAGAATCTTGGCTGAGACATTTAAAATATCTTGGGAGAGAGTCATTTTTGCTTGAAATATAACCCAAAGCTAATTATAACTCTCAGTCAAAAGTTTTTTTAAGTTCTCGGCCGAAAATTTAAAACATGTCTCGGTCGAGAGTTTTGTCACGTAATTCTCCAAGAATCTCTTAGGTGCCGACACATTAAATTCCTGTGATTCCTACAGGATTCCACAAACTCTTGGCCGAGGAGTGTATATATAGTCTCTTGGATGAGATAGTTTTCATCAATTTCTCAATCGAGAATTGCATATCTATGTTCTAGCCAAGAGTTTACAAATCACTTGTTCAATCGAGAGTTTGCAAATCCCTTTTTCGGTCAAGAGTTCACATATCTATATTGGGGCCGAGAGTTCGTATATCAGCCAATATTTCACATTATCCAAGTTCTTAAGGCCACAAAGACATTTTTCGTATGAAGGTATTTTCTTTAAGCCCTATTTTGGCAGGCTGTTTTTTGTCATCAAATGCCTTCTGTGAAAACTAAGATTATGGAGAGATATCCTTCTTGACAAGATAGAGCATGGTAGTTTCGGATAATTTTTATCATTCACCCATTAGGTACGGCAGGAATTTTCTCAAGGCCACCTGAGCCATTTTTACAACACTTAGTCATTTTAAGGAATTTCTCCAAAATTTATCTTGAAACCCTATTTTGGCAGATCCATAAATTCTTCCTCAGGCACTTTAAAGTCGATGTGAAGATGTGTCCAGGTAGACAAAACACCCATATACACAATGACCATATGGTGCGGTAATTATCTTCAACCCACAATCTATGGTGGGCATTTCCTTTAGGCCACTTAGGTAGATTTGCTACTTTGGTGTAAAAGCAACTTGAACCTCTATTTTGGCAGGATGTCTTNATATGGTGTGGTAATTATCTTCAACCCACAATCTATGGTGGGCATTTCCTTTAGGCCACTTAGGTAGATTTGCTACTTTGGTGTAAAAGCAACTTGAACCTCTATTTTGGCAGGATGTCTTAGATAATTTTTATCATTCACCCATTAGGTACGGCAAGCATTTTCCCAAGGCCACCTGAGCTGGTTTTCCAACACTTAGTCATTTTCAGGACTTTCTCTAAAGTTTATCCTGAAACCCTATTTTGGTAGATCCATAACTTCTTTTGTGGGAATTTTCAAGAAAAAGGACCAGATCCTGCTCCGAGTATGTAGCATTACTATGTGATTTCATCGATAATGAACCTTCCAAATATGAAGAAGTGGCAGAACAAAAAAAATGGAGGGATGCTATGATCAAAGAGTATCAATCGATCATGAATAATGATGTTTGGAATTTTGTGCCAAGACAAGAAGGGAAGTCAGTTGTAACTTCCAAATGAATCTACAAGATCAAGCATGCTGCAGACGGTAGTATAGAGAAATATAAAAGCAATATTTGTTGCTCGTGGTTTCTCACAGAAAGAAGGAATAGATTATGAAGAAAACTTTGCACCTGTATCCAGATACACTTCCATCATATTAGTACTTGATTTGGATGCAGTGATGAAATGTAAGATACATCAGATGGATGTCAAGCATGCTTTCTTGAATGGTGTAGTAGAAGAGGAAGTGTATGTGGAACATCCACTCGGTTTTAAGACACATGATAGGGAGTATCATGTAAGTATATTGAAGAAATCCCTGTATGGTTTGAAACAGGAACCCAAGACATGGTACGGCAGAATTGACAGCTTTCTATTTGGTTTGGGCTTTACCAAGAGAAAAGTAGATTCCAACCTTTACTACAAGGTTGAAGATGGCAATCCAGTGATGCTCCAACTATATGTAGATGATCTGTTTGTAACAGGTATGGATGGGTTGATTGCTGATACAAAGAGAAAGCTTTCCATCGAGTTCGAAATGAAGGACTTGGGAATGATGCACTACTTTCTAGGCATGGAGGTATGGCAAAGTGCAAATAGGATTTCCCTCTGACAAGGGAAGTATGTAGTAGAGATCCTAAAGAGGTTTGGGATTATGGACTGCAAGGCCATGACCACACCTATGGAATCAAACCTGAAGCTATTGAGTGATGCTTCATCAGAGACAGTTGATGCCATGATGTATCATCAGATGATTAGGTCCTTGATATACCTAACAAACACTAGACCAGATATTTTCTTTGTTGTGAACACCTTGAGCCAGTTCTTGACAAATCTAAGACATGTTCACTTGATTGCTGCAAAGCATATTTTGAGATACCTGAGAGGCACGGTTGATTATGGGCTCAAGTATGATTTGAACCAGAAGATTAACTTGAAGGGTTATGTTGATTTATATTGGGCAAGCAGTGCCATTGATAGGAAGAGCACTTCATGATGTTGTTTCAGTATGGGATCAGGTGTGATCTCTTGGTTTAGCAGGAAACAATTTTGTGTGGCACTGAGTACAGCTGAAGCAGAGTATGTCGTAGCTTGTTCAGCTAGTTGTGAGGCAATATGGATCAAGAAGTTACTGTCTGATTTATTTGATCTCCAGATGGATGCTACTTGTATACATTGTGACAACTAGAGTTGTGTGAAGTTGTCAAAGAACCCAGTGTTCCATGACAATTCAAAGCATATCGAGATCAAATATCACTATATAAGTGATATGGTACATAGAGGAGCAGTGAAGCTCCAGTATGTTGCAATGGATGATCAGATAGTTGATGTGTTGATGAAGCCATTGGCCAGAGTGAAGTTTGAGTACTTCAGGGAGAAGCTTGGTGTTCTCCAGATTGAGGTTCCCTCCAAGGGGAAGTGATGAGTCCATAAGCCATTCTGATGGGTAGGTCAGATGCAAGGGCTGAGCCATTCTGTCATGGTGAGAGGATTGGTTCCTTTCATGTCAGGTATGAGTGTTGATCCATTCTTATATGACTGTAGGATTGGATCCTACATGATAAGATATAAGGGCTATTTCCATTCTTTGAATGGAGCTGCCTGGTGAGTTACCAGGAATACTTGGTCTTGGACTAAGGGCCTTTCTAAGATGATTGTAAGATGTAGTCTCACATGATCAGATGCGAATGCATGGCCATTCTGATGAGATTGAGGGATGTGTTCCCACTTGATAAGATATAAGGGCTGTTGCCTTTCTGTCATGGTGAGAGGATTGCTTCCTTCCATGTCAGGTGAGTGCTGACCATTCTGATGTAGGATTAGTTCCTACAATATAGATGTAAGGGCTACCGCCTTTCTGATGAGTAGGTCAGATGTGAGTGCTGAAAATTCTGATGTCAGATGAGATCCTACATAGAGTGCTAATGAGTAGGTCAGATGTGAGTGCTGACAATTCTGATGTCAGATGATGTAAGGGCTACCAACTTTATGACAAGTAGGTTAGATGTGAGTGCCGACTGTTCTGATGTGGCTGTAGGAATAGTTCCTACATGATCAGATGTAAGGGCTACTGCTTTTGTGACGAGTAGGTCAGATGTGAGTGCTAACCATTCTAACGAGTAGGTCAGGTGTAAGGGCTACTTCCATTCTCTGAATGGAGGCACCTGGTCAGTTACCAAGAACCCTTAGTATCGGACTGAGTGCCTTTCTGACGAGTCAAGGTGAGATGTAAGTGTTGTTCCTTTCTGACGAGTAGGTCAGATGTGAGTGTTGGCCGTTTTGACGAGTAGGTTAGATATAAGGGCTACCAAAGACCTACGAGGAGGTAGGCCTGCAACCAGCATGGAAAAGGGATAGCTCTGTAGAACTTCCTATGGTGAAAAGAATCATGAGATAGCACATATGACGATGACCTAGCGATGATCCAGATCGAGTTATGATTCAGATCCAGTTATGATGTCTCCAAGATGATCTAGATCGAGTGATGATTCAAATCCAGTAGTGATGATCCAGATCGATTAATGATCCAGATCCAGTGATGATGACCCAGTGATGATCCAGATCCAGTGATGATGACCCAATGATGATACAGATCCGGTGATGATCCAGATCTAGTGATGATCCATATCGAGTGATGATTCATATCTAGTAGTGATGATCTAGATCAAGTGATGATCCAGATCTAATGATGATGACCCAGTGATGATCCAGATCCNTGATGACCCAATGATGATACAGATCCGGTGATGATCCAGATCCAGTGATGATCCATATCGAGTGATGATTCATATCTAGTAGTGATGATCTAGATCAAGTGATGATCCAGATCTAATGATGATGACCCAGTGATGATCCAGATCCATTGATGATGATCCAGAGCCAGATGAATATGACTTGAAGATGAAGATGACTTAAAGATAGAGATGAATTCAAGATGAAGATGATGAGAACTTGACGATGACCCATAAGATATAGAGAAGAAGACTCATGCTGAAAATTGTGTCGAGNCAGATGAAGATGACTTAAAGATAGAGATGAATTCAAGATGAAGATGATGAGAACTTGACGATGACCCATAAGATATAGAGAAGAAGACTCATGCTGAAAATTGTGTCGAGAGAATACCTTCCTAGTTAAGAGGGAGTGTTGATGTATATGTAACTTCAGAATGTATTCACTTATATTTCTTATGTATTGTAACGCGATGTTTATTCTGGGATGTATTTTTAATGTACTTGATTCATGTCATGCCTCGATGTTCCTATCGGGANAAAATGTATTCACTTATATTTCTTATGTATTGTAACGCGATGTTTATTCTGGGATGTATTTTTAATGTACTTGATTCATGTCATGCCTCGATGTTCCTATCGGGAAGATCTATAATGTAAACAAGTCATGTCAAGTTATTGTGGGTAACTCTCCTATTGATCAAGGGTTAAAGTCCCTGCAGTTCTGAGGCAATAGGGTTATTAGAATCTCCTAGAGAGGTCAGCCCTAGTAGGGTTTAGTCATGTCAAGAATTAGTATAAATAGAGAGCTAGCCTCTCTATTTAGCACACACTCATCCACACTCAGTTGTAGCGCATAGCTGAGGAAGAGAAAGATATTGGGGAAAGGAAGAAAGAGGTTACTGCTATCGGGAGATAATCTTACTGTTTTGGGGTTTTAATTTTGGTGCCAATTCTATCTTTGAGAAAGTTGCAGGGTTTTCTCCATTTATGGTTTCCCTAAGATAAAACACTGTGTTCATTGTCTCTTGTGTTTGATTGTTGTGCTTGTTGTTCTCTTAGTTAAATATCCTAATGTTATGCTAGCTTAATGTTAAAAACATAACACCTTAGTCTGAAACACCCACTTGCATTGAACCAATTTCCTCCCAAGAGGAAGAGAAACTAGCTCCCAATTGGTGTTTTTATGAAGAGAATTCATCTCTTCATCCATGGCAACTTGCCATCTCGGATCCTTCCGAGCATGGTAGTAAAACTTAGGGTCTGAAATTATCATCAAATAACAATATTCAGACAGCAAATAATCAAGACAAGAGAGCACAATATCTGCTCTTTGGAAATCGGACCGAGTTCTCCTTGGATCATCGAGATTTCCAATGTTATCTCCTATGGAGGAGAGTGCCTGTCGAGCCCAAGTTGGGAGATGATTTTTTACTTCAAGTCATGATTCAGGATATGATTTTTGTGGTACACTAATATCATAAATCAAAGGATCCAAATCAGGGTCATCATCCCCAATTACATTATCCAAATATTCTGTCGAATAGGAAGGAAATTCAACAGTTTTCTCCTTCACTACTTCTACNTCAGAAATCAAAGGATCCAAATCAGGGTCATCATCCCCAATTACATTATCCAAATATTCTGTCGAATAGGAAGGAAATTCAACAGTTTTCTCCTTCACTACTTCTACCTCCTGAAGAGGCTCATCGAACTTGACACTCCTTTCAATGATAATATATTTTGTTTTGATATCCAGCATCTTGAAACCTTTTGATTCATCAAGATATCCATTAAACATAAATTCTATGCTTTTCGGTTCCAAATCCCTCCTTTTATCAAGTGGAATTCGGGCCCATGCANATATTGAAACCTTTTGATTCATCAAGATATCCATTAAACATAAATTCTATGCTTTTCGGTTCCAAATCCCTCCTTTTATCAAGTGGAATTCGGGCCCATGCAGTGGACCCAAATACCCGCAGATTCGACACATCCTGCTTGTGTCCGAAGTATGCTTCGAAAGGGGTCTTCCATTTCATGGATGAGTGTGGCAATCTGTTCTAAATATATGCTGCAGCATACATGGCTTCATCCCACAAATTTGTATCCAACTTCTTTGATTCCAACATACAGGTGGTCATCTCCTTGAGAGACCGATTCTTCCTCTTCGCTACATCGTTATGTTGGGGAGTATAGGGGACTGAATGNTTATCCAACTTCTTTGATTCCAACATACAGGTGGTCATCTCCTTGAGAGACCGATTCTTCCTCTTCGCTACATCGTTATGTTGGGGAGTATAGGGGACTGAATGCTGGATATGAATATCACTTTGGGAACATATATGCAATAAATAATTATTGACATACTCTCTACCATTATCAGATCTCAAGATCTTGATCTTTTGGCCAGATGCATTCTCAATGAAGGCCTTCAATTCAGTGAATTTTTCCAAGACTTTTGACTTCTTTTTGATAAAAAGGACCCATGTGTATCTGGAAAAGTCATCAATTAATGTTAGAACGTACCTTGATCCATTCGTGGATGTGACAGGCATGGGACCGCTGATATCAGAATGTATCAGTCCCAAGATGCATGATGCTCAGCTTGCCTTCCCTCGATATAACTTATGCTCAGGGTGCTTTCCAACAACACAGCCCTTGCAAATTCTAGTGGTAGCTTTGATGACTGGGAGGCCTTCAACCATAAAATTCTTTAATTACTGCAAGTATTTGAACTTCACATGGCTGAATCTCTCATGCCACAGTATACTAACTTCATTTTCATGAGTCAGTAATGTGGTGGGATTTGCATCTGCCACAAAAAGGGAGAACTCGTAGGATTTTGCATGATGGTTTGCAAGGCCTTTTGCTACAGGTTTTCTAGATGCAAGTTCTATGATCTCTAATCATCCGGGATAAAGGAGACTCTCTTGGGAACTTCTGTATGTGTCATTTGATAAACAATTAGGAGGTTTGGTGCAATAGATGGTACATACAGAACATTGGAAAAATAGCCATGCTCAGGATCTACAGTACCTTGTCCTTTGGATATAATTGTGGAGTCATCTCCCATGTGGATGGGAATGGATTTTCCAGTCTCCAAAGATGAGAAGGAGTCTCTTTCATCTATCATGTGGTTTGAAGCTCCAGAATCTATCAAGAGTGATTTGGACTTCGAAGTGCTTGCCATGAGGGCATGACCTCTTTGATGCTATGGTTCCCGATCTTGCTGATCTCTCCTCTGAAAGATTTCCGAAAGATTGATGTGATTTTTCTCAAGAAGAGAAGTAGCTTCATCAAGTTTCTTTTTCATGTAGGCATGTTCAGGGTGGAATCCTTTCCCATAGTATGAACACTTGACTTTTTCCTTCCCATGATGCCCTTTGCTTTTGTTCTTCTTCGAGCCGAAAGGCTCTTCATGCTGGTGGTTTTCAAATTTAGGCTCAGGAGCTTCGAATTTGGTTTTTGGGTGCTTTTGCTGCTTTCCTTTACTCTTTAGATCTTTGGGCCCTGAGACATAGAGCACTTCATCATGGGAGGATATGATGATCCCCATATGGACAAGCTTATCATGTTCACTTGTTAGGGACTCAATAAANTCTTTATATCTTTGGGCCCTGAGACATAGAGCACTTCATCATGGGAGGATATGATGATCCCCATATGGACAAGCTTATCATGTTCACTTGTTAGGGACTCAATAAAGGAATTGAGTGAAGGCATCTTCCATCCAGGGGTTGTGAGCTACCCCACACAGAATGTAGAGACAAACACTGAATAATCAACTCCAAGTTTGGAGAGTATGGCGAGGATGAGTTGATCATCCTCCTTTTCCACCTTAAATTGTTTCAACAGTAAGACAATGTGCTTGAAATTTGTGAAAAAATCATTTAAGGTCTCGAAATTGGAAGGATGGAGAGACATCAAATCATTTTCAAGCTAGTATACTCTCAAATCATCCTATTTTCCATAAAGGGTTTCCAATTTGTCCCAAATATCCTTTGGAGTCTTCAATCCAGAGAGATGGAAAAGAAGATTGTGGGAAATAGAGAGGCATAAGAATCTGACTACTTCATCTTTCTTGGCCTATGTAATACTTTTAGACTTGAAGGACCACATATTATATTTTCATTTCCATCACTACATGAATGATGTCATAGGAACTGTCCAAGTTTTGAAACCTCTGCGTGAGATGATGTTTTGGTCTTTATGTGTTTGCGTTTGTGAAGCAAAATCAATGATGAAAATCAATCACATATATAAGCCCCTACCTTCATTCACCAACCACTTAATTTGACACAATTTCCTGCATAAGACATTGCTGCAATGAAGATCTTAAAAACATAACAAAAAAAGTCATATTAGCCTATGAATTAAATAAAATTGTGAAATATTTTCCAGCATTTGGCACACACTTTTTTTCAACACTGATGGTGGTGGATAATATATTAGGCCTTTGAACTTTGGAGTAATCCTGCTTTGTTGAATCTACTGCCAATCCTACGGGAGGAGGATTCTTTGCGCTATGGGTTGTTAACAAATATAGGTATCTTCTTGTAAACAGGGTTTGATTTCAACAGCCACTGGGCATGTGCTCTTCGAAAACCTCATGATCAATCCTTTTAAAACACTGCTGCATGCACCCAAATAACCATGTTCACAAGAAGATACTGGTACTCATCTACAAATAGGCTTTCAATTCTGGATAATGCTCATATGTCCAGTAGGCTTTCCATTGTATATGAGTGTTGGTATCTTCTTCTGAAGAGGGTTTGATCGAAAACTTTGTATTCAATTCCTGTTAGGAACATGTAGTACACGAATCCATAGCATAAAGGAACTGTTTATCCAATCCTCCATATTTCTACAATCGACAAATAAAATGCTTAAAAGAAGAGTATATACAATATCATGATTATGAATGTAGGATTTGTATGAGATTATACCTTAAAATCATCCAAAGTTTCCTGCTCTGAATGTGAATATAGGTTTCTGAAGGAATTATTGATTCTATGGATTTGATCCTCCATTTTTTATCCTTCATCACCATGGCCTGTCCTTCAATGCATTATCAATTTTCTATCTAGCATTTGTAGTTTCCGAAAACAATGGAATGGCGCCATCCACAAGCGGTATCCGTAAAATTTCAATTACTTTGATCATCACACAAAAGTAATGAATAAAGTAGACCGCTCTAAGCAAAAGCAACAAAATAAGGAGGCAGAGTTAACCTGAATTTTCTTGATTCTACCATGAAGGTATGTCCGAAGCTGATACCTTCAAGAAGTTAATTGGCTTTACCTAAGCTGAAGCAGTGGACACGTTGATCTGCTGACAAAACAACGAAGACTCGCCTTCGACTCTCATTTCCTTTGTTTTCGTTGTCCATTTCACAGCCGAATTAGAATGTCTAGAACCTTTTTGTTGCTAAAAAATACTACGTACAATAAACGCGCGCTTGGATTAACAATCTTTCCATTAATCAGCCTTTAGAAATTAATGATCTTATTCTCTGCATTTTTAGGCGAGAGAACCTAAATTCGCAACTCATGATTCAAGGGAAGCCGTCGAAAATATGAAACATGGAAGAATATAAGAATTCTAACATATAAGGAGATGAAAGAGTTTATTAGAGTTTGGAGGAGTTTGTTAGGAGTTATGGATGAAGACATGAAGTTGGGAAACACTTTTGCTTGTTTTTTAACAAAACAAATTGCAAAATTTTATGTTTTTCAACTTCAACCCCTTCAAACTGATATCTCCCTTAGGAATTTCACCTTGAAGTAAACACACATGTTTTAGAGAATTGAATTAGCTACGTAATTATATTTAAAAAAAGATATTATCGACATATAGTGTGGCAAATTTGACGTGCACCAAGAAGTCACCTCTGTGCACCACATTTTTCTTAAGGATAGTTATTTATTTTAGGGAAACTAAATGTATACTCATAATATAAACTGATTGCACTTGTGCATGGACTATATGTTGAGAATTTTTATACTTATACACTAATTTTTATTATTTATCAAAATAACATATGTACAAAAATGGTGCCTTATTTACACATGTTTTTGTTGTCCCACTTTCTTTCAAATGTGACTCTTATCAGAAACACTAAAAGCACCCTTTTGAAGAGGACACTGCAAGGAACATCCTTGTGATTTAAAAAAACAAAATTGGCTTTGTTGTTGTGCCGATATTGAATTTTCATTGTCACTCATTTTTAAGTCACTAATTTTTTTAATGATAAAGATTATCAAGAAATAGTAAAAAATAGAAATCCTAAATGAAATTAAAAAAAATTATATTATGAGAAATTAGATTNACTGATTTTTAAGTCACTAATTTTTTTAATGATAAAGATTATCAAGAAATAGTAAAAAATAGAAATCCTAAATGAAATTAAAAAAAATTATATTATGAGAAATTAGATTGAATGATGAATCTACTGGTATAAACTCCGATAGGTAATTCTTTTTTTTTGTGGTGTTTCAACCTTGCTAAAGTGACACACTTCTGAAATATCCATAAATGGTGCTTAAAATGTTGACTAAAAATTCTCGGTTGAGACATTTAAAATATCTCTAGAGAGAGTCATTTTCGCTTGAAATATAACCCAAAGTTAATTATAACTCTCGGTCAAAATTTTTTTTAAGTTCTTGGCCGAAAATTTAAAACATGTCTAGGTCGAGAGTTTTGTCACATAATTCTCCGAGAATCTCTTAGGGGCCGACACATTAAATTCCTGTGATTCCGACGNAAAAGTTTTTTTAAGTTCTTGGCCGAAAATTTAAAACATGTCTAGGTCGAGAGTTTTGTCACATAATTCTCCGAGAATCTCTTAGGGGCCGACACATTAAATTCCTGTGATTCCGACGGGATTCCACAAAATCTTGGCCAAGTAGTGTATATATAGTCTCTTGGCCGAGATAGTTTTCATGAATTTCTCAATCGAGAATTGCATATCCATGTTTCAGCTGAGAGTTTGCAAATCACTTGTTCAGCCAAGAGTTTCCAAATCCCTTGTTTAGTCGAGAGTTCACATATCTATATTGTGGATGAGAGTTCNAATTGGATATCCATGTTTCAGCTGAGAGTTTGCAAATCACTTGTTCAGCCAAGAGTTTCCAAATCCCTTGTTTAGTCGAGAGTTCACATATCTATATTGTGGATGAGAGTTCACATATCTATATTGCAGCCAAGAGTTCGTAGATCAGCCAAGATTTCACATTATCCAAGTTCTTAAGGCCACAAAGACATTTTTCTTATCAAGGTATTTTCTTTAACCCCTGTTTTGGTAGGCTGTTTTTTGTCATCAAATGCCTTTTGTGAAAACTAAGACTATGGAGAGATATCCTTCTCGACAAAATAGAGCATGGTAGTTATTTTTATCATTCACCCATTAGGTATGGCAGGAATTTTCTCAAGGCCACTTGAGCCATTTTTCCAACACTTAGTCATTTTCAGGACTTTCTCCAAAGTTTATCTTGAAACCCTATTTTGGCAGATCTATAAATTCTTCATCAGGAACTTTAAAGTCGATGTGAATATGTGTCCAGGTATAAAAAACACCCATCTACACAATGAACATATGGTGCGGTAATTATCTTCAACACACAATCTATGGCAGGCATTTCCTTCAGGCCACTTAGGCAGATTTGCTACTTTGGTGTAAAAGCAACTTGAACCCCTATTTTGGCAGGCTGTTTCAGATAATTTTTATCATTCACCCATTAGGTACAACGGGAATTTTCCCAAGGCCACCTAAGGAAGTTTTCCAACACTTATTCATTTTCAGGACTTTCTCCAAAGTTGATCCTGAAACCCTATTTTGGTAGATCCATAACTTCTTCCGCGGGAACTTTCAAGTCGATGTGAATATGTGTCCAGGTAGACAAAACACCCATCTACACAATGACCATATGGCTTGGTAATTATATTTAACCCACAATCTATGGTGGTCATTCCCTAAGGTCACATATGCAGATTTTATTAATTTGTCACAATGGTCTAGGAACTGAACACATAGTCTCACAAAGAATACTGACAAATATGGATAAAATTTCCAAAATGGTGCTGCAATGGGAGTAGCAGCTCTGTATAATAAAAATAATAATTAATAATACATTACAATTATCATGCAAGATGCATGAATTCCAAGACAATTCGAATTCCCAAGGAGGTCATTCGAATTGAATGAGTGGGTGTAGCTTAACTGACTGTAAGACATAGTAAACACACTAGTTAACCAACTGATCAAGTGTCGATTGAATCAAATGAGTCCTAAATAAAGTTGGAGTGCAATGAATGAATAAATATAACTGAAATTAGCTCAGACACATGTCACTGCATGCCAACCAACAAGTGGTAGCACATCATTAACTCCAATGAACCCTGATGAGGTTAACTGAAGTCAAATTGGCCATCAGAGGTGGTTGGAGGTGCCCCTGTTGACTCCATTTCATTAAATATTAATAAAATAATCAATATAATGATTGGAGGAACCTTCACCACTTAGCTTAATTCATTGTAACCATCAGTTAGCAATTAGGTGCATTTATGACACTCAGATCACTCCCAGAGTGCTCCAGTTAGCCTCCCTAAATGAAGGAGAAGGCTTAGTTGACCTCCTTGACTCAAGGTAGGCATGGGTGTGCTCATGTTGATGTCATACAGTGCTC
>LPNX010300147.1:0-13628 GCA_001517045.1 Pseudotsuga menziesii
GTAATAAGCTCTTTTTGATCCGATGAGTCAGAATAATTCCTAGATTTTGGTCGACACAACGAAAATATTTTCCTTTTAGCCTGACGCTTTCAGGTTGATTTTATGTCATTTTTGGCCCAATGTGTCGAGAAATATTTCTAAATTTCTCCAACACAACGGAGAAATTTTGGACTTTCATCTAGTATCTTTCCAACCAATTTTTTTTTTATTATGTTCGGGGATTTCAATCTTTGTTAGAGAGATTGTTGATTTTCAGCCGATACAGTCGGCAGAATCAGGTTTTTGAAGCCGATGTTCTTTGTCAAGCCGTTTCACCAAAGCATGGCCAATAGCGGTGGTTATCTCTTTTATTTCGGAGTCGATGCTGTCAGGTCGCTTAAGGTTTTGCAACCAATGATTTTATTATCGAATCTATTGGATGAATTACATCGGTACTACTGCGATTGGGTTTCGATGAAGCTAACTAACAGTTGCGGCAAAAATAAGTTTTTGGAGCCGACACGCTCAGAGGTTTTCTCCTCACCCTCGTCGATGCAGTAATTCACCGACAAATTTTAAGTTAGGAGCCAAATGAAGTTTGCACATGCTCGTGCGACATAATTACACCACCAACTACATTAAGTGTTTTGTCATGGATTTTCTTATATAAGCTTGGGGGTTTCATTACAGTCTGTTACGTTTTTTCTTTACGGTGAGATTGCTACCCTCGTTTGAGCACGCGCCTACAATATTGTGCGATTTAGAGCCTACGAAGCATCATGTGCCGAGCTCTTCACCAGCCTTCGATCCAGCCTTGCTAAGTAGGATCCATTCCTTGTCCTAACTCTTTTGGGTGGTAGAATCATGATGATTTTTTGGCCTTTACTAGTTGGATTGAAAACGTGTGTTTAGATGTTCAAGGCTAGGGTTTTCATCTGCCTCATAAGTTCTAGAAAGTTAGGTATCTCAGCCTCCTCATTATTCTTAGACCTACTCTGCAAACAACCACAGGTTTTACCTGCTCCCATCCTTTTCCAGTCTGAAACCAGTCAGAACGTTCAGACATGGGTGGCTCAAAGCCCTGGGTGTATAATGATGAAATTGAGAGGGTCTGAGTTTTTCTCTGACCCTTCCTCACCTAGTTTGTATTTTTCTCTGGGGATAGGGTTAGCGAAGCCAGAACCCAGAGGTCGTGGTTCCTTCAGTTTTTAAACCTAGGTTTCCTGTCAGAAGGTGTTCACCCTAGTGGCCAGCGCCTTGGCATCACCGTATTTTTCTCTGGATTGTTTTTTTTGTAGGCCGTGAAGTTTCATAAAGGGGTCATGCATAGGGTTTGAAATTTATTTTTGATCGATCCCTGACTTAGAATGTTAGATGTTTGAGAGCACAATAGTTCGAACGCACATGTAGACTAGGTTTTATCGTCTCGGTTTTTTACCCCAATATAGGTTTGGTTTTTTATGGTATGTGGAGTTTTTTGCAGTACAGAGTCATTTTCCAATGGCTAAGGACGATATGGTAAAAGAAATACTAGTCAAGCTTGTTCTAGAAAGGAATGATTTGTTAACAAAAATAATATCTTTTACAATAGTTTTTCATTTCCTTATGTACATAAATACATGTGGTTTATAATCGTAGGTATGCTAAGACATGTTTTGGTGTTTTTGTGTAGCCTCAGTCTGCATCCGATACTATGCCCAAGAAAGGAAAGAAGAAATCTAAAGTTGTTGAAGAAGAGTCAGACCTAAAAATCATGCCTAGGGTAGAAATAATTTATGAGGACACCAAATCAGTCACTGGAGCCGAGCCAGAATTCAAGTGGGGGCATATATACGCTATGCTTCAAGATCAGAAGATCCCTGACGCATGTTTCAAGGATTTACCCCTTTTTGGAAAAATACCAAATTTACATTGCATACCAAATTTTATGGTCTCACAAGTATCACAGCTCTTACAAGCTCGTCTGTGAGGAATTCCTAATGCCATTTTATCAGTTGATTTTTCTTGAAGAATGTAAATGTATGTCCGAGGGTGATTTAGAGGCTATCAGGGAATATGGAGACTATTTATTCTCTAAAGAGGGCACTTACTTGAGAATGTACTGAGGAACTAAAGCCCCTTCACTACTTCCCAAGTATGCCATTGATTATGTAGTGCATAAGGAAGCAGTAAGACAACTTTTTTTTACGGATTTGGGAGTGTTTTGTTTGATATGAAGAAGGAGGTCTTCCCATCAATGCCTTTCTATATTGGTATTTATAAATTTTCCAAAGTTAAAAGTGCGCCAAAGTTTATGAAAGACCTGGAAAATTTTCATTTTGGTGAGAAGAGTTTTCATAGAAATGATTCTCAGGGAAAGGTTGTTGCACACCGTCCACTCGTGAAGGTAAATTTCGAGTAATCTGATCCCTTGGATAAATAAGAGGAAGTATAATGAAATGATTGTAATATGAATGCTCTGAAAAAAGAGTTTCAAAAGGAATATCATAGTTTCAGGAGGCAAAGGCGGCATCAGCAACACTATCACCGAACATGAAAGACAGGAATAAGAAGCTGCTTAGAAAGAAAAATAAGAATAAACATGAAGGTTAGTCAAAGGAGCAAAGAAATTGTTGGCTGAAGAGGCTTAGAGAGAAAAGGAATAAGAAGCTACTAAAGAAAAATAACAAGAGGAGTAGAAGCGAAAGTAAGAAGAAGAAAGAATGCAGAAGGAGTCTATTGACCTAGAAAAATAAGAAGCAGAGAGGATAACTGAGGAGCTGAGACATAAGGATCAAGAGGACAAAGACATGGAGAATCATGAACATAATTATGAACAACACAATCCAAAAAATATTCCTTCTACTTCAGGAGATATATTAAGAGGATGCCACCTCCCTATTGATGAGTTAGGATTAGCACCCTTCACTCCATCTAAGCAGCATGGGGTTGCAAGTTTGGATAAAGAGTTTTTCGATCCTAAGTGGAAAACAATTGTTTGGATATCTAAAAAGAAGTTGAAAATAGGTACTCAACCTGAGGTGACCACAGTTACTGAAAAGGATTTCATGAAAAATATAGATGAAGATCCATAACAAATGGCCTCAATCAGTGTTGCAGTTGCACGGGAAAGTGCTTATAATGTTGGCAAACTAAAATGAGTCGTCGACCAATACAAACAAAATATGGCACAAATGGAAGAGACCTTGAGGAAGGAACAAGGGGAAGGCCGAGAAGTGAAAAGGAAGCATGAGGGCATATTTTCATATTTAGAAAGGCTCCAAGAGGCCTACCAGGTCTTGGAAGTAGAAAGGGAGGCCATGGTATTGTCAAACACTATGATTGATGGGGAAGATAAATACCTATAAGGTAAGATTTCAGGGCTAGAGACATAAAGGGCCATAACTGATAAGCAAGTAGAGGAGTTAAAGGGTCGAGTTGTAGAATTGGAGGCACAAAATAGTTACTTGGAGGTTCTGTTTAAGGAAGCAAATGAGTGGAAAATGGATATAACACCCCTTTGATAACATGCTCTCTTGCTCAGAAGAAAAATATATCAAGCTCAATTAAAACTTGCAGAAGAGGTCTATAAGATTAAGCAAGGAGAAGCCATATTACAATAGATCTAAGAGATATCCACTGAATTCAGAACAAGAACTCTAGAAATTGTAGAAATCATACAAGGTCAACTGAATTGGATGGAGACTAATGCAGAATTTCAAGAAAAATTTCCTCAAAAGAGTACAGAGAGTTTGAAGATCGAGTATGAACTCATGGATTTCAGCAGCAAGGCTGTTGCAATACTGAAAACTGCAGTGGGAAAAACGTTGGAGAAGTGTATGGATTTATACAAAAGGGTGCTTACGACACATAACAGATGTTAGACATCTACAACAAAAATACTTCAAGAATATCCAAGTCAAGAAGAGAATTTTAAGTACCTTCATGACAGGCTGCAAGAAGATGAGCTTAACATACAACAGATTAAAGGCCTTAATGAGAAAGTGGTAAAAAGTTTGGTTGCACAAGCTGCAGTAAACAATTTATTGCTAGAATACCAACTCATAGTCACTCCACCACGAGCAGCAGAGATAAAGTCCCAACTGTCCATACATGAAGTAACAATCATACTATTGGAACCTATGGACTTCAGGACCATAGCTGTAGATGCTGCTACATGGAAACAATTTGTTGATGGATTGGCTGGGACCACCTAATCTATCATGTTTTATTCACATGTGGCAAAATTTTATGTAATATTTTGTATTTATTCCAATTTTCCTAGTGAGAACACTAGAGGACACAATTTTGTAATTGAAAGGTTAAGGAAGCCTAAATGCTAGGGGAGATGAAAAGTATTATGTAATTTGTATAAATAGGGGTAGAATAAAGATGAATAGGGGAATTTTTTCTAGCACACATATATGCTGAAGATTTTTTGTAATGAGAACTACTTTTTTTTATAAATAAAGAGAACCAAAATTTTGGCTGGAGGAAGGACTGTATGAGCTTCAAAATGGGTTGTGTGGATCGTTGAATGATGAATTATTTCTATTTTGGCATGCTGTATAATCCATGAGATCATTCTAAACTTGTTGAATTAGTTCTGTATTTATGAATGATTTCATTTTCTGTTATGAATCTTGTGTAATAAATGAGTAATGGATGTTTTAACTTAACAGAGCTATCTTTTTGTTATTCTTCTGTTGTATTTATTTATGAAGAGTTTAACATCTATCTGTAGGATTCAATGTGAAAACAATACAATACATTACTCATTCTAATATAAAATCTGCTCCCTGGGGATAGTTAGATTAGATTAGTTTAGATTAGTTTAGTTGTTTCTTTGCTTTCGGAGAGTGATTGTAGGGGAAGGATCAGTAAGACAGAGGGAATACCTATGCATTTATAGTGAGTTTCTTACCCACTTATCACTTCCATTTAGTATAGGCACTTGCATTTCATCATAAAATATAAAATCATATAAACGGTGGACCATGCCACAACCGGTGAAACATATTTAAAGCTTTGTTTTAATTCTACGGTGAAACTGTTAGCTACTGAAAGCTGGATTTTCGGTGGCTAATGAACTATTGAAAATTTTTCCTAAGCCACCGAAAGATAAAACTTTCAAATTTCTTAAAAAATAGAACACCAGATATTCCAACCTTGTTAGTCACCCCAATGTCTTTCATAATATGACTTGAAATCTTCATCCTATCAAAAAATAAATTGTATGAGTGAACTTATTGAAAATAAATTTATTTTGGGAGATAACAATAGGGGTCAGTGATAAACCTATAGTGACTTACAAAATTACATTTGGATGCACAAAACTTTCGGAATTAATAAAAATGTAAGACTAGTAAATTTTTCTTAGTCATCTAGCAAGGGTATACATAAATGCATGAATTTCGTACTAGAATGAAATCCGACCTGATAATGGAATTTAACAGATATTAACATATCCTTATTTAACACATTAAATCATTCAGACTCCTTCTCATGGCTATTAATTTTATACCCATTACATTAAACTAGTCAAAACCCTCATCCATGGGAAAAAAAATCTCACTCATGAAAACTTGACATGAGATATTGTTGAACATAAATATTACAGTATTACATAATTCATAACTAGATTTTTTTTACTGAGCACATTGAGAAGAGTTTGGAGGACTGATCTCTCCAAAAATGGGACCCAAAACTAAGGGCAGGACACCCAAATCTGACACCCAAATGGGGATGGGAGCTCCAATGAAGTTCCCTTCACTGGAGCTCAACTTCAATGGAGGGATTGGTTGCAATATATGTCTTATCTGAGGCTATGGTTCTATTCAATAGATCTCCAACACCTGCAATGAAAATTAAAGCGGAGGAAGAAGAGAGGGGAAGGGACTTGGGGCGCATCTCCCAAGAGAGTGAGGAATAACACTCAGTATAAATATGAGCTTCACTAAACACAAGATCATTCATTTACCAAACTGATAAATGGAGCTCAAAATATCATTTAATAGATCCTAGGTGACTTGTTGGGCAATTCAATCACTCGCTGAGCAAGTTCCCTTGCTTAACCCTCTAGATTTTCCTTCTTTCGCCTATGACAATGTTTTTTCCTTTCCTGCTTTTGTGACTGAACCTCAAAATGGAAACTATGCCCTCCTTTGGTCCATTGTTTCCTGCTTTTGTGACTAAACCTAAAAATGGAAACTACGCCCTCATTTGGCCCAAAGTTGCCTCTTTTGTCTATGACTACTTTTTCTTGGTTTTTGGTAGTCCTATGATAGTTTCTATTATCCTCCTTAGCAATTTGGCTTTCCCAAGTGTGCCCTCCTGACATGGAACTTATTTCCACATAATTAAATTTGTATATTATTTAATAATGACAATAATAAAACTAAGTACAAGCCTCAACAATGATTACTTAGAAAAATTCCCTAGGCTAATTAATTGATGTCTCTTAGTCCCCCTAGGTGTTTGACATGGTCCACACTTTTTGTGATCAATTAGGTGGGAATATGACAGGGAAGCCAAAAGAACATCCATAGTCTTTTCCTTATTCATTTTGAATCTTACAAGTATTTTCTTAACATACTTCTCCTGTGAAAAACTAAGCTTACCATTTCTTCTGTCTTTGTGTATTTCAATACCCAAGATTTGTTTTGAAGCTCCAAGATCCTTCATATCAAATGTCCTAGCCATATGATCCTTCAACCTGTTAATCTCGTCCATGATTTTTCTTACAATAAGCATATCATCAACATACAACACTAAGATAATGGATATGTCATTCAACCTTTTGAAGTATAAACAATGATCATATTCACTTCTAGTATAGCATTGACTCACCGTGAAAGAATCAAACTTCTTGTACCATTTCTCGAGTGACTGTTTCAGGCCATACATTGATTTCTTTAGCTTGCAAACTAATATACCTTTATGATGCTGCACAAAACCTTCTGGTTGTTCCATATTGTTAGTGCCATAAATTGTTCCATACTACAAGATGAACAAGCCAACACAATCTCTAAAATGAAACAAAGTAAAACTGTCTTTTTCTATTGTTTTTGGTTTGAAATTTTCATAAAGAAGAGGTTAACATAAGACAAGCTAAAACATGTACTAAATCATATAAAGGTAAGAGATTGAGATGAATCATATATAACAAATAAAGTAGAGAGAACAAAGAAAAGTGTCTGAGTTTCACCCACAACCTACAAGAATTTCATGAATAAGACATTATACAGGAAACAAAATTGCACATTGAGTGATTTAAAAAATCACAAATGAAACCAATAATGCAAAATAATAAGGTCTTATTAGTGATATATATCATAATCAGTCTAGAAAATTACATGACAGTTTAGATCTTAGCTTGACATAGTAGCTTTTGAGCCTCCCCTTGCAAAAAAATCGAACCCTACTACCATCTATTTTCTTTCTTTTATCCTTGTTACATCCTAAAAAAACAGTTGCTTAGTTACCTAACTAACTTTAGGTCAATTTCTCGAAATTGAAAAAAAAGTTACTTAACTAGATAACTAACTTCTAGGTCCAGCTCTCGAAACTGCTACTAAACTGATTATTTTACAAAATATACTATTAACTTTACAAAAAATGACTATAGGACACCTGTCAGAAATGATCTTTTAAATATTTTTCGTTGCTTCAGCTAGAAGAGTTATCCCTTCCAGAGCTTGTGATTTTCTTCTGGTTCTTTGTTTCTCAGTTTCCAAGTCTTCAACCCTCCTTGATAGTTCTTGATTCTGTTGAGTTAAATCCTGGATTTTCTGCTTCAACTCTTTGAATTTGTTTTGAGTCTGCCTCTTCCTTTTTAATTCTTCATTTTAAATCACAATCAACTCCTGATAATGGGTGTTAATATCTTCAAGATATTCTCTTAACCTCTTGTTTTCCATGACCAAACCTTCATTTGTTTCATTTAGAAAATCAATTTGATAATTGTGATGTTTTATAGTCTTTTGAAGATTTTCGTTCTCTAAATCTATGCATTTTCCTTCTTGAAATGAGAGACTTTCTTCTGATAAACAAGGAATATTTAGTTTCTTGAAGATTGCCTCATCATCCTCTTCATGTTTCTCTATTACTATTATAGGAACCTTTTGAGACTTATATTCCTTAATATTGGACTCTTTGGATTGTTCTACAACTGTGTCTTTCACTAGAGAGGATTTCATAGTTACTGAATCTTCTCTCTTACTATTGACTTGCTCATAATTCATGCCTTCGTCTTCTTTCAAATCTTCTTGAGATGATGAATCTTCTATTACAGTAATCTCTGCCTTAGCCAACATTGGATTCAAAATATTTTTCTTATTCAGTCTTAACTTATTCTTTGGTCTTGTTTTGGGTCTCCAATTTGAATCACCTATCATTTCATAAGACCTTCCATGAAACTTTATACTGGAAACTAGTACACCTTCACTTTTTAATTCAACCATTGAATTTCCTTTAGTTTTTTTACAGGGACTCTGTATGTTCTCTACTTCAATCTTGGTTGGAATAGAAGCATCTGCCACGTTTTCTTGGATATCATTGAGATTTTGATCAAGATCAATTGATTTCTTTTCTTCTTCCTGTTCTAAAACTACTGCCTAAACTTCATCCACATCTTCAAAAATTTCTATCTGGTTATCTTCATCAATCTGTCCTTGCTCTCCACCTACAGGTTCTTCGAGCTTCTAAGCTAAAGAATCCACTTGAGCATTCTCTTTTGTTGACTCAACAATGTCTTCCTTCTTCAATCTTTTAACCAGGCTGTGAAGTTTATTCATTTGTCTCTTTTTTTACTAGTCTTCTTTTTCACTCTGCAACCCTGACTAGAACAAGAAGTAGTCCCAAGTTTTACCTTTTTTATGAAGCACAGTACAAATGATCAGTTTTATCAGTCCATGATAGAATATAGATTGCTTGGTATGATATTTATGTCCCTTTACCCTACTTGACATTTTCTGCAGGCTCTTTAGGAAGAAAAAGGGAAGATTCATCTTTGATTCTTAGTTTAGATGCTGTAGAAATTTGATGTGGTACTTAAAGACAGAAGAAAATATACCTTCACAAGTTATATAACTCTGTAAAATCTTAATAGGCTCCCTCCACTCAGGTTTGAAATTCTGTACATGCACACCCTTGCTCCAATCTGCTACAACCTCATGCAATAGGAAATCCTCTGAATTAAAGGTAAATGGCACTTTTTTAAACTAAAATTTACCCTCATCTGCAATGTCTCTTGCTTCAGCTATCATCTCTCTTGTTAACTCAATTTTAAGGGTATTGATCAGAACTATATCTTTCTCTAACCCTTGGGCAAATCCATATGATACTTCATGTTAGATTTTTAACATTAAGCTAGCATAACATTAGGATCTTTAACTAAGAGAACAACAAGCACAACAATCAAGCATAAGAGACAATGAACATAATTTTTTTCCTCAGGGAAACCATAAATGGAGAAAACCCTGCAACTTCCTCAGAGATAGAATCAGCACTGAAAGTAAAACCCCAAAACAGTAAGATGATCTCCCGACAGTTGTAACCTCTTTCTTCCTTGCCCCAGTGTCTTTCTCTTCCTCAACTATGCACTACAATTGAGTGTGAGTGAGTGTGTGATAAATAAAGAGTCTAGTTCTCTATTTATACTAATTCCCAACTTGACTAAACCCAACTAGGGCCGACTTCACTAGGTGAGTCTAATAACCCTAGTGCCCTGAAACTGCGGGGACTTTAACCCTTGATCAATAGGAGGGTTACCCACAAGGACTTGACATGACTTGTTTACATTATAGAACCTCTCGATAGGAACATAGGGGCATGAAATGAGTCAAGTACATCCCAAAATAAACATCGGGTTACAATATATAAGAAATACAAGTGAATACATTCTGAAGTTACAATTACATCAACACTCCCTATTAACTAGGAAGGTATTCTCTCGACACAATTTTCATCACTGGTCTTCTTTTCTGGATCATCTTGTCATCTGCATCTTCAATTCATCTTCGTCTTCAATTCATCTTCATCTTCAAGTCATCTTCATCTTCATATCTGGATCATCACTCGATTTGGATCATCATCACTGGATCTGGATCATCATCACTACATCTAAATCATCACTCAATCTGGATCATCACTAGGCATCATCACTGGATCTGGATCATCACTGGGCATCATCATTGGATTTGGATTATCACTTGATCTGGATCATTACTGCTGGATAATCATCATTGGATCATCACGGGTGCTATCTCATGATTCTTCTCGTTACTGGAATTTCTATAAAGCCAACCCTTTTTCATGTTGGTTATAAGCCTAGCCTCCATGTAGGTCTTCTTCAGGGCTTACATCTGACACCAAGTCCGAATGGCCTGCCTAGCACTTACATATAACCATGAGAGGAACACATCCAAAACCATGTTAGAAAGGCACACCCAGCACTCACATTTGATCATGTAGGAACCAATCCTATAATCACATCAGAAAGGCCCAACACTCACATTTAGCCATGCATGAACACATCCTGCAACCATGCTAAAAAGGCTCTGCACTTCCACCTATGCGGGAACACATCCTGCAACCATGATGGAAGAGCTATGCACTTACATCCACCCATGAAGGAACACATCTTGCAACCATGATGGAAGGTCTCTGCACTTACATCCAGTAACTGACCAGGTACCTCAACCCCAAGTTGAGGGTTCTGTTGAGGCCTGGAAAATCGCAGGCGGCAACAGTAAAGGATTCTCCCCAATCAGCGTTCCCAACTAGCCCGCTGACTGTTTGGTATAGGGAATCCGTCCGGTTTGCGGTCCGGCCACCGTAGGTCAAAGTAACAACGAGGGTTTACCGGTTGCGGCCCGGTCCACCGGAATTTGTAATTTTTTGACTGAAAGGGAATGATATGCATGTGCCTAATTAAATGCAGGCTGATTTAAATGCAGGGAGCAGTCACAAAGTGTTGCGCAGGTTCTTACCTCTCGTCTTATGCTCACAAGCAAACAAACCAGATACGAATGGAAAGACTAATTATCTAAACTATCCCTAGGGAGCGAGGCTATCATTTTAAATGAGCAATAAATAGTCACATACTGTAAGAAAACTACAGATAGCTGATACTTTTCCCAATGCACATGAACTACAAATATTCAAATAACCAGTCAACCGATCATTTTATAACAACAATTATTACTCATAGTGCAAATGTATCCCAGAAAAGACTGCAGAATAATTAACAAGAACTTAGGTTCAAAACATCAACTATCCTCACAGCGCATGAAATACAGCTAAACACGAAAGAATTCCTCTTCAGCATCATTCATTGGATAGCATTGGGACATTTCACTTCTTTACTCCTTCCAGCAGGCAAAATTGCAGTTTACTTCGAAAAACGAAATAGTTCCTCTTCCGAGTCCACAGTTACAAAATTTGCTCAGGGAAAAAGCCCTTTTTCTCTCTCGCTTCCCATTATTTAAACAACAACTGATGTCCCATGGATCCCCTCAGCGCGTGACCTTTCAGCGCTCTTGTCAACTCAGCTTCTCTCCTGGCCGTTTCGTCTTCTTCAATCATTTGAATAAACGCTTTTCCCTATGACAGTAACTGCTGAAACGCTTCAGTGGAACCTTTGTCTTCAGTTTGGGTTGTCTCTTTCCTTGCCGTAGGCCGCCTTCGTGACTCTTGTGATTCTCCCTGCACGAAATTTAGGCGCATTATCCACTAATTTGAGACATCGAACATCAAATTTTATAACCCTAGTAAAAATATTCAATGGAAATTGACCTGGCTTTACAGGCGGAACCTATGAAGAGCAAAGGCTGTCGGGTGGGATAAAATCAGGCATTGTATGGGTAATTTTCAGGGAGCCGCAACGGCGGGCGAGCATGGGAAGAGAGGAAGCGGACAACAAGCGTCGTAGGTGATCGGACGGCGGAGGAGAGCGGAACGGTGGGTAGACTGCTTCGCCACCCGCAACGGCGGACGGGATGCAAGCTACGGACAGGCGACGGGAGCTGCAAAGGCGGTATTTCGGGCGTCGGGTGAAACTCAAGTCGGGGCCTGACTTTAATTCCCCAGCCGCAACGTCGGGTGACGCGGGACTCTGGGCAAACGATTCACCACCCGAATCGGGCGTCGGAGAGGAGTGAGTCGGGCGGAGACTTTGTTCTGAGGGCCGCAACGGCGGGTGAAATAAGACTCTATCTCTTCCAAAAGAGGCCCGATACAAAAAGAGAAAACATCATAGCTAGGATTAAATTCAAACCAAAAAAAATCCCGCCTTTTCTCCCGTTCATGCAAAAATTTAAACTTGGACGGGTACCAGGCAAACGCACGACTCAAACTAACTTGGCCAAAAACTTAAAAGGTCGCGAAATCAAAATCAAACACAAGATAAGCTTCAAGACGCCAAACTTTCAACCAGTGGGTTTGAGCAACCAATGATAAGGAGGGGTCCCTGAGTTTACGTAAAAAAAAAAACTAAAATTGGGGAAGCAGGTTGCGGCAGCAACAACTGGCGATTCTTGGGTGAACCTAGACCTCTGGGCGGTTTCTTTCTTGAAACGCCGACTGTCTTACAACCAAAAGTATTCCTTGGATTCTTCCAGCTAGATAGATTTCTTAATGACAGGCATGTGTCCCTTTATCATTGATATCAGTCCTCTTTGGGCGATGAAAGTCAAGATTCTAGAGTCCAGATAACTCTGCTGAGGCTAAAAAAAAATGAGTTAATTATTAATTTCTCTTCAAGGTAGCTGGTAACATTGGACACCACAGGATCGTAGCAGGTGATGAACAGAAACGTTCCTTTGTTCCTCATTCCCATGCCGCCTTAGCAAATCTTTGTGCTTTTTTTTTTTTTTTTTTGGATCTCATCCCTTTTTATGAGAGTTTTCATGTATGCTTTCTTACTGAATTTTCATTCAGGATCCTCTATCCCATAGTGCCCTTTTGTGTGAGTGATGTGTTTGAGGTCTCAGCCCACGGACGGAGAGGATCATTGGCAATTTAGTACTTTATGATCTGGATTTAACCTTGGAGCATGATGCTTTTATAGGAATTATGATTCCGGTCTGCCTTTTGGCAACTATTATCCGGCATGGGAGCATTTAGATTTAACACCCTGTTCATCTTGCTATTTTCCATGGGTCCCCTGTCATCGCCCTTTAGATTTTCTTTTTAAGTGTCAAGTGCACGGACCCTCAGCATAGTATTCTAGACTTTTGAGTCTAATTGACCATACAGGAGCTTAAGTAGGACTTCAATGCACACAAAGATTTTGAAAACTTGCTAGCGGAATGATTCCACATGGAAAACCACAGTCTAACTATTCAACAACTGTTTACCATTCCCAGAAATGTGGGGTTCTCCACAAATAACCGCGAGTTAACCACCCTTATTGAAACAACTTACCTAAAACAAAAGAAAACAACACCCAGCAATAGTTTATTTATGTACAAGCTAGAAAGCTCAAAAAAAAAAAACGGCTTAGGAAAAATAAGGTTTAAGAACCAGCCCATTAACTGGCAAGTTTTCCTCCCATCCCTGTAAATCTCGTAACATATAGGTAGCAGGGTCAATTTTAGCGGTAATTTGAAATGGACCCACCCATAACTGTTGGAACTTAGTGTGCTTCCCTTTCTCGTCATGGGGATGAT
>LPNX010300147.1:19654-56956 GCA_001517045.1 Pseudotsuga menziesii
AAACTTGGACGGGTACCAGGCAAACGCACGACTCAAACTAACTTGGCCAAAAAATTAAAAGGTCGCGAAATCAAAATCAAACACAAGATAAGCTTCAAGACGCCAAACTTTCAACCAGTGGGTTTGAGCAACCAATGATAAGGAGGGGTCCCTGAGTTTACGTAAAAAAAAAAACTAAAATTGGGGAAGCAGGTTGCGGCAGCAACAGGTTCCTGGTAACTGACCAGGTACCTCCACTCTCCAAGAGAATGGAAACATCCCTTATATATGATCAAGTGGGAACATCCCTCAATCACATCAGAATGGCCATACTCTCACATCTGATCATGTAGGAACACATCCTACAGACATATCAGAATGGCCCTCATTCCTAGACCAAGTATTCCTGGTAACTGACCAAACACCTCCATTCCAAGAATGGCAATAGCCCTTATATCTAATCATGTAGGAACCAATCCTATAGTCATATCAGAATGGCTCAACACTCATATCTGACATGGAAGGAACCAATCCTCTCACCATGAAATAATGGCTCAGCCCTTAATCTGACCATGGAAGGAACCAATCCTCTCACCATGTCAGAATGGCTCACGGAATCATCACTTCCCCTTGGAAGGAACCTCAATTTGGAGAACACCAAGCTTCTCCCTGAAGTAATCAAAATTCACTCTAGCTAATGGCTTCATCAACACATCATCTATCTATTCATTCGTCGCAACATACTGGAGCTTCACTGCTCCCCTCTGCACCATATCCCTGATATAGAGATATTTGATCTCAATATGCTTCGACTTGTCATGGAACATAGGGTTCTTTGAAAACTTCACACAACTCTGGTTGTCGCAATATATACAAGTAGCATCTAACTAGAAATCGAATAAATTAGATAGTAGCTTCCTCAGCCATACTACCTCACAACTAGCTGAACAAGCTACGACATAATCTGCTTCAACTGTACTCAGTGCCACACAGGATTGCTTCCTGCTAAACCAAGAGATCACACCTGATCCCATACTGAAGCAACAACCTGAAGTGCTCTTCCTATCGATGGAACTGCTTTCCCAATCTGAATCAACATAACCCTCAAGGTTAATATTCTGATTCACATCATACTTGAGCCCATAATCAACTGTACCCCTCAGGTACCTCAAAATATGCTTTGCAGCAATCAAGTGAACATGTCTTAGATCTGTCAAGAACTGGCTCAAGGTGTTCACAGCAAAGCAAATATCTGGTCTTGTGTTCGTCAGGTACATCAAGGACCCAATCATCTGGCAATACAATGTAGCATCAACCATCTCCGATGAAGAATCACTCAATAGATTCAGGTTTGATGCCATAGGTGTGGCCATAGTCTTGCAGTCCATCATCCCAAACCTCTTCAGGATCTCTACTGTATATTTCCCTTGTCCCAGGGAAATTCCATCTGCATTTTTCCACACCTCCATGCCTAGAAAATAGTGCATCATTCCCAAGTCCTTCATTTGGAACTTGACAGCATGCTTCCTCTTCATATCAACAATCAACCCATCCATACCTATTACAAACAGATTGTCTACATACAGTAGGAGCATCACGGGGTTTCCATATTCAACCTTGTAGTAAAGGTTGGAATCTTCTTTACTCTTAGTAAAGCCCAAACTGGATAGAAAGCTATCAATTCTATTGTACCAAGTCTTGGGTGCTTGTTTTAAACTGTACAGGGATTTCTTCAATATACACACATGAGACTCCTTGCCATATGTCTCAAAACCAAGTGGTTGTTCTACATACACTTCCTCTTCCACTACACCATTCAAGAAAGCAGTCTTAACATCCATTTGGTGTATCTTCCATTTCATCACTATAGCCAGAGAAAGTACTGATCTGATGGAAGTGTATCTAGCTACAGGTGCAAAGGTTTCTTCATAGTCTATTCCTTCTTTCTATGAGAAACCATGAGCCATGAATCTCGCCTTATATTTCTCTATGCTACCATATGCAGCATGTTTGATCTTCTAGATCAATTTCGAAGTTACAACTGACTTCCCTTCTGGTCTTGGGACAACATCCCAAACATCATTCTTCATGATCAATTCATACTCTTCGATCATAGCATCCTTCCATTCTTTCCATTCCGTCACTTCTTCATAATTGGAAGGTTCTTTATAGATGAAATCACATAGTAGTGCTACATATCCAGAGCAGGATCTGGTCCTCTTTCTTTCTCTGTGATTCTCTTCTGGAGCCCCATATCTTTCCGCACCTTGGATAGCTTCTCATACCCAAGCAGGTTTCCTCTTATGAGGATTCTTTTCTTGAGATGGATCTATAGGTTCTTGAGGTTCTTCAAATTCTCGATATTCTTCTTGAACTTCTTCATTCATGGTTGTATCATGAATTCTGGGTGCTCCTTCTTCTTCAGGTTCTTTAGTAGGTTTCTTTCTGGATTTGTTGTAAGTTGTTTCTTCATCAAATGTCACATCCCTACTGATGTCAATCTTCTTGAATCCTGGGAATTATATTCTGTAAGCCTTCGAGCTTTCAGATTATCCCACAAATATACCCTTCTTTCTTGAAGGATCTAATTTTGTCCTTTTCTCTTTTGGAATATGTATGTACACCAGACAACCGAATATTCTGAGATGGATGACTTCTACTTTCTTGTCGGAGAAGACTTCTTCAGGAGTCTTGTTCTCGAGTACTCTGTGTGGAGTACGTTTATGTACATACACCGTTGTTCTGGTAGCTTCTGCCCATAGGTGCATAGCAATATCTTGATCATGAAGCATTTCTCTTGTAGCTTCCATGATGGTTCTATTCTTCCTTTCTGTAATCCCATTCTGTTGTGGATTATATGGGGTGGACAACTCCCTCTTTATCCCTGAGTATTTTTCATAACTCTTTCAATTCATTTGATGTGAATTCTCCACCATTAACTGATCGAAAGGTCTTGATCTTCTTTTCTGTGTGATTCTCGATCAAGGGTTTGAATTCTTTCAACTTGATGAAAACTTCATCTTTGTTCTTCATGAAGTAAATCCATGTCTTCCTAGAAAATCCATCAATAAAATAAATATAATACACATACATGCTTAGTGAGATTGATGACATTGGTCCGCATACATCGGAGTGGATGATTTCCAAGATTCCTTTTTCTTTGCTCTCGCTACTTGGAAATGTCTTCTTTGTGTTCTTTCCTTTCACACATCCTTTGCAGACCCCATCATGTTTTTCTTGAATTTCTAGAAGACCTTCAATAGCTTTGCTTGCAATTGGTAGTGCTCTATAATGCACATGTGCAAGCCTTCTATGCCAAAGTTCATTTGGATCTACTGTGTCATGGACCAAGGCTTGTTCTGGATGGCCCTTTAATTTGTACAATCCTCCTTCTTGTTCTCCAATCACTACTGCATCATCAATAGTCTTTCCTTTTGGCCACATGATTACTTCACCATCTATAAATGCAACCCTCGTTCCTTGTGCATCTAATGCAGATATGGAGAGAAGGTTCTTCTTTAGTCCTGGTACAAACAATAATTCCTTCATTGTCATAGACTTTCCAGATTCTAGCTTGTAGGAGGATTCCCCACTACCTTTTATTGGATACTGGTAGTCATCTCCTAGCTTCATGTTCTGAAAGTTTCACAAAGGATTTCTTGAATCCTATCATATTCTTGGAAGCCCCACTATCTATAAGACAATAATTGCTTCCATGAGTAATGTTTCCCATAAGAGAGGAAATCAAAACATATTATTCATCACTGGAAGATTCTTCACTTTCATATTTGGTTCTCTTCTTGGAAGGTTCATCATCCTCTGCAGCATGAGCATGATTTCTTCTCTTTTTTCCCTTCTTCTTATGAGAGTTAACCTTGTTTCTAGGATAGTATTTTTCAAAGTTTCCTCTTTCATCACATGTATAGCATCTTAGTTTAGATAGGTCCTTTATAATGTTATCTTTATGGTGAAATTTCTTACATCTGGAGTGATGAGAACTTCTTCTGGTTTTCTTAGAGTGTAGTGTGAGAGCTTGATCTTCACTTCCCATATTCTCTTCTCGAGCTGCTATCTGAGATTCTTCTTGAGAGCATTCTTCCCATAGTCTTATGAACTTGACTAACTTCTTTCTGGCACAGATTCCTTGAATAAACGAGTCCCATGATCTAGGGAGACCATTCAAGGTGGTCATTACAATCTATGCATTTTCCACTTCTTCATCTACTGCTTCCAGCTGTTCCTTGATCTGAGAGACCCTTGTAAAGTAATACTGGATGGTCTTTGCATTCTGTATCTTTACATTCTTTAGTTGGTTTCTAAGAGTCATCTTTCGATTTATGTTCTTCCCTTCAAACAATTTGGTTAGGGCATCAAACATGGATTTAGGTGTCTTAAGAGAGGACTCCTGTGGTATGATGTGATCCTTGATAGAATCAACAATGATCCTCTTTTCCATAACCAACTTCTTCTTATGTAAGGCCTTTGACTCATCTCCCTTTGGAACTGGAAACTCCTCACTGATATAGGATTCCAACTCATTTTCTTCCAGGACCAGGGAGATCCTATACTTCTAGGCTCGAAAGTTATCATCTCCCTCAATATTTTCATCAAGATTGGTATGATGAGACATCTTAACTGAGAACCTCAAATGGAAATACAAAAGATTTAGATCTTACCAAGTCAAGATGTCGGATCTGGATTTGGAGCTAAAATCCTGCAGTGTTGGTTCAGGAGCAGATTAGGGTTTTTCTTTTCCGAAATTCTGTCCAACCAAATGCTTTGATTTTGATCCCTAACTTCAATTTTGAGGAGGAGATCAATCCAGGCTTGGGATCACTGAAAAATTCCACTTCTGTGAAAAGCCCTAATTTTCGGTAGTAGTGTTGGGTCCAAAACTAAAAAACCTCAGAATTGGATTCTGCTTCGACAGAAAAATGCGCCCTATAGAGGAGAGTTATTCCAACCTTCTTTTGCTGAAAATCTGTGGAGAGAGATCCACAAGTAAAACCCTAAAATAGTAAGATGATCTCCTGACAGCAGTAACCTCTTTCTTCCTTGCCCCAGTGTCTTTCTCTTCCTTAGCTATGCGCTACAACTGAGTGTGAGTGAGTGTGTGATAAATAGAGAGGCTAGCTTTCTATTTATACTAATTCCCGACTTGACTAAACCCAACTAGGGCCGAATTCACTAGGTGAGTCTAATAACCCTAGTGCCCTGGAACTGCGGGGACTTTAACCCTTGATTAATAGGAGGGTTACCCACAATGACTTGACATGACTTGTTTACATTATAGAACCTCCCGATAGGAACATCGGGGCATGCCATGACTCAAGTACATCCTGAAATAAACATCGGGCTACAATATATAAGAAATACATTTGAATACATTCTGAAGTTACAATTACATCAACACTTCAGAATGATAACCATCAATTTTTTTCAAAATACTTAAACTAGCCAGGTTTCTGGAACAATTTTGCACATTCAAGAAAGCTTTTAGCCCAACCCATATTAGAAGGCTCGACCTTGTTGGTTTTTCCACTCCTCTTCATCTCTCTGCACTAAACCCTAACTCTATCTTTCTTTCAAAAAATATTTAAAACTATCTCAAAAATATCTCACTACAGCAATAGACTAGAGGCTGAGAAAAATCAGGATCATAACTTGCAATTTATCAATTTCCCTTATCGAAACTAACCCTTTGTCAATGCAAATCACGATTCAGTTAACATTTTCTGTATCCGGTTGCATACCTGTCACTATGATGATTTGTAATGCTAAAAATATGCTTTCCTGTCCTCATTGACCTCAGACAAACCTCCACAATTCCATCTATGACAACCACGATTACACCCAGGTCATGTAATAATTTTGTCAAATTAGAAAAGCAAAAGGTGAACCCACGATCTTCTTAGCTTCTCATATGCCCATCAAATTTTCTACAAGCTTTGAACAAAATCCATGTATGCACTATCATAAATGCTTAAGAAATTTCCAATCTTCAAGACTTAGGATAGCTGCGATTTACCTACATAATCCTTACATGATCGTGTACACTTGTCATAATGATTATGCAGTCTATACATGTATCATTTTGACTTTACAGATGTAAAATCCTCATCATTTGTGATTTTGAACAACCAATGAGCTAATATTATAATTTTTTAAGTGCCTCAATTTTCTTGTAGCATTTTAGTTCACGGTCCCTCCCTTGTACGTTATAGGAATATGCCTGACAAATATTTTTGACAAATGGCTCCAAAATAAAGGGTTAAGTAATATGATTCAACTTAGATCAAACCCGATGATAGATTTTTTCGACTTCTCAGAAAAATATACACCTAATAATCCCATTAAAACTATAAAACCAATAAAATAAAGTAAATTAAAAAAGAAATGACATGGAATCAAATAAAAATATGCTCATGATTCTAATACCCCAAAACCAAAATCAAAATTAAAAGAAATATGAAAAACAATGCTTTTGGAAATAACATGTAATCTAGAAACAAAACCTAGCTATAACATCTAGCTCTTGTTGTGGGATGAAGTCCTCCTTGTGGGGCTTCAAGAACCTGTAGATCGGTGCCTTCTACCACTAAAATGAACCTATCTGCTACTCTACAAAACATCCATTGGCCTATGGAGTATTTATTCAATCTATGTCACACCGGTATATACAATGAAATGACAAGCTTCTTACCCTCAATAGATGTAAAAGTGTTTGAGGAACTGTCCATTTACTGGATTGGATAATTCCTCACCTTCCAAAGTCTGCAATATGAAGGTATTGTTCTCCAGAACCTTCAGAACTATGAAAGGACCAAACCACAAAGTATCAAATTTACCATGCTTACCTTTCTATTCCTTTCTAGCATCCCACCTCAGTACCATATCTCCATAAGAAAAAATATTCTCTTTTATCCTCTTATCAAACCTTTCCTTAATCTTCCTTCCATGTATTTGATTTTTTCCTCCACAACTTCACATTCCTGTCATAATTCAATTAGTGCATAAACTATCCTTTGAATATCACTTGGTTCCTCTAGACTATCTTGAAAGAATTTCATCACTGGAATACCTAGTTGAACCGGAAAGACCACATCAATACCATATACTAACTGAAAATGAGAAGTTCCAATTGATTTCTTAGTTGTTATCCTATCTTCGCACAACGCATATTTTAACATGGAATCCCATGACCTTTTATTTTGACACAACAACTTCTTGATGCTTTGAATATGATTCCTATTGGTGGATTCTGCCAACACATTCCCTTGAGGATAGTAAGGTGGTGAATGCTTTAGGACTATCCCATTTTGTTCACAAAATGTAACCATAGCTTTAGATTTAAAGGCTTTAGCATTATCAGTTAGCAACTTCTTTGGAAAGCCAAACCTGCTAAGAATATTTTCTTGAATAAAACTGATTATCACCTTATCAGTTGCATTTCTAGTTGGAATGGCTTCCACCCATTTGGTGAAAGACTCAGTGGTTATTAGTATCCATCTATGATGTCATGAATATGCAGGTTTTATTTCACCTATGAATTCTAAACCCCATTGCTGAAAAGGAGCATTGACTGCAATGGGTTTCAATGGTAAAGACGGAACCTTTTGTTTACCATCAAACTTATGATAAGGAACACAAGCTCTAACCTATTGATATACATCAGAGAATAGTGAAGGCCAATAATATCCAGACCTCAAAATTTTATAAGCAGTAGCCTTCCAGTATTTGTGTCCCCCACAAGCTCCTTCATGTGATTCTGAAATTACTTCCTTAATCTCTGACTTGTCTAAACATCTGAGTGAAATACCTCCTGGATCCTTCCAACACAACTGTTGATCTACTAAACAATATTTACTAGATTTTAACTTCAGTGACCTAACTTCCTTTTTGTGTATATGGTCAGGACATTGCAAATATAATAAGAAATGAACAACGTCTGCATACCATTTAGATTCTACATACTGCTCCATAATCTTTTCCTTCTCTTGATCATCTTGCAATTTTTCCTGTATAGGATTTTTGTCATCAGATGAAGGCCTAAAGCTTCACAGTTTGAATCAGCCAATAACTTTGCTATAAATTGTCCTTTCACCAGCTTAGTAGGCTTGATTTCTATATCATACTCCATTATCTTAGCAATCCATTTTCCTTGTTTCCCTTCACTATCAGGCTGAGTCAAAATATCTTTAATGGAAGAATTGGGAACATAAGCAATGACCTTTGAATGTAAGACATAAATTCTGAAAAAATTTAATGCTTTTACCAGTGAATAAGATTGTTTCTCAAAGGTACTGTACTTCAACTCTGAATCCTTGAGATTCTTGCTTAAAAATGCAATCGGATGATCCAATCCTTCATCATTTTTCTGTAACAAAACAACTGCTATTGTGTCCTGTGATGCAAAAGAAAAAGTCAGAAAATATTTGGAAAAATCAGGGCTCACTAACACCAGTGCTTCTGTAAGAGCTTGCTTTATCTTCTCAAATGAATTCTTGGCCTCTGCTATCTATTTTACTTCTTGATCTTTCTTTAACATAGCTGTTATCTGTTTTATAGTTTCAACAAAATTTGGTATAAACCAATGTAGAAAATTAATTTTCCCAATAAAATATTGCACATCCTTCTTACTCCTAGGAAAACTGATTTTTAGAATGGACTTGACTCTTTCTGGATAATTTCTGATCCCATCAGCTGAAACCAAATGTCCTAGTAGCTTGCTCTCCTGCACAGCAAAATGAGACATTTTTGGATTTAGTGACAGTCCATACTTTTTTCATTTTAAGAAAGTTTGTTTGAGGTGCTTTAGATGTTCTTCATTAGACTGTGAGAAGACTGGTATATCATCCAAGTAGATTACAACAAACTTCTCCTTCTCCCCAACAAAGGCTATATCCATAGCCCTTTGAAAGGTGGCCCCAACATTCATCAATCCGAATGGCATTTTGTCATACATGAAGGTACCCCAAGGGGTAGTGAAGGCTGTATTTTCTTAGTCATCTAGATGAATTGCAATCTGGTTATACCCAGAAAATCCATCCACTTTTGAAATCCTTTGGGCACCCACCACTTTTTGCAAGATTTGCTCAATTTTTGGTAATGGGTAATTATCTTTTAGTGAGGACCTATTCAGATTAAGGAAGTCTACACACAACCTTATCTCTCCATTCTTTTTCTTGACAGGAACGAAGTTTTCTACCCATGATGAGTATCTAAGAGGAACAATGATTTTTGCATCCAATAACTTTTTAACCTCTTTTTCTATGACAATAAATAATGTAGGATTGATTCTTCTTAGTTTCTATCTAGATGGTTTTACATTAGGTTTCAGAGGAACTTTATGCTGAATAATACTAGTGTCATAAGTTTTTAAATCTTTGTATGACCAAGCAAAAATATCAACATATTATTTCAACAGTTTAATGTACCTTTCTCTTTGCTCCACTGAAAGTGCTTTGGAAATCTTCACTATCCTAGGATGCTCCTTTATACCGATGTTACAGTCCATTACATTCTCTTCTGAGGACTGCATAGTTGGTTTTAATGGAGTTCCATCTTTTGAAAAAATCCTCTCAAGGGGAACTAAACCCTTGGGAATAAAATTACCTTTTAGCTCAATAATTTTATGACCAACAATTTCATTTTCAGCATAGTCCTCTACATTTTCAGTTCCATCATCCTGCTCTTGATCAATTAAAGAATTAGACAACTCACTAGTTAATTTTAAAAATCTCTTAATCTCCAATTCATCTTCAAAAACCCTCCATTATTTGATATTATCAGGAATTGAAGGTCTATACCTGACTTCTATAGGAACCTTTAAATGATTTGTTTTTGGAATCTTGAAAAGAGTGGTTGCTAGAGAAAGTGAATCAGCAGTTTGGTTATGATCTCTGGGAATATAGGAAATGTTAAATGCAATAAAGAAATTATCTATCATGTCTCAAACCTCATTCCTATACACTTTCAACAAATCCTGCTTTACTTGATAATTGTCCCTTATCTATTGGACAACTAATTTGGAGTCACCATAGACATAATTTTGTTGAATACCGATATCTTTTGCAGCCATTAATCCCAACAACAATGCCTCATATTCTGATGTATTGTTTGTAGTTACAAAATCCATCTTATACATCAAACTCACTGATTCACCACCAGGGGAAATCAACAAAATACCTGCTCCTGCTCCCTCCTTGGATGAGGAGCCATCAAAATACATTTTCCACAACTCATCTTTTTGTTCTACAGAAAGATTGACCAGTTTTTCCTTCTCCACCTGTAACATACCGGATGTATTTTCATCACTGAAGTGTAACATGCAAGAGCCCAAATCCTTTTCTACAGCATATAAAGTATGATTTGTTGGATTCCTATCATCAGTAACAATGCAAGCAAATTGCAAATCTCTATACAACCTCCTATTTTCACCTCCAAAAATAGGAATTGTTGCATATGACAAATCAATCTGCAAGGTACCCCCTACCTTCTTAGCCCAAGACCTAGAAAGTAACATTGAAAATTTAGGAGTAATATATGCCACCTCAACATCCATGATGACACTCTTCATGGGTAACTATGTTAAATTTACCACCATATCTTTAATCACTCCCAAACATTTAACAACCCTAGAATCAAAAGCATATAAATCCTAATAGGGTTTTGTGATACTTAACCCTAAAGCCTCCATAACTGCCTTAGGGATCAAATTGTGAGAGGCACCAGAATCAAGCAAACAATTGTGAATCATCTGATCATGAACAATCAATGTTATATAGAAAGGTGGAGATGAACTTGAATCTTTTTTAGTTTTATCAGCTAATGCAGAACTAATGAAAATCCTAGGATGTTCTTCTTGTAGGTTTACTATATCCGAAGGTATTTGACCAATTGTTGAACCCATCATCTTTAAATCTGATTTTTTCTAAAAATGATTTTTTATTAACTCAGTAAAAGGGATTAGAATTTTAACTTTACACAACTCATTTTCAAAATTAAAATTCTGCAGATTTTTATTCACTTCTTCAAATTCAATAACCTTTTCTTGATTACCCTGATTCTTCCCTTTTTCTTGTGTTTAACTGCCTGATTGTTTAGGAGGAAGAATTGCTTTCTTTCTAGGGTTTTGAGCAACCTGCTTTGGTCCTGACCTTAAACCAATAGTCCTCTTAGGTTTAGATTGACATATCTCTGTTGTTACTTCAAAACCTAAATCATTTTTTGTCTGAAAAATATTTGCATCATAATATTCAGAGTTTAAATAATCTTCTTCAGTTAAAACACCTTCTATCAACAATTCTCCAAAATGATTTATGTCTTGATTTGAATCTTCAAACTGCTCATCCTCCTATGCTTCTCCTTCATCAATGACATTGTTTTGGAGTGGTGGTGGAACCTTCTGATCATCAGCTTCTCTTCTCTCCCTTTGTATATCATTATTCCTTCTTTCTCTGCGAATAAAACTAGGTGCAAAATGGCGTCTAAACTGATTAGGATTATCAGGGTTTCTTTCCCCTTCTTGAGCAGGCTTGTTTGTATTCTTCTCCAATTCCAATTTGGATAATTTTGTTGTTAGGATTTTTACTAATTTTACCTTTTCATCAATTCTACTATCAGCTGATTGTGATGTTTAAACTACTGGAGCAGCCTCCTTTTTACCTTTTTTGTCATAATTTTGCTGATATGAATTCAGTTTCAGTCTATTAGAAGCTAGAATATTGGATTCTACCTCTAATGTTGCTTCTCGCACATTCAATAGACTGATTGGTCTTCTTTCTCTCAGGTATATAGAAAATTCGTGATGGAAAGAATTTGCATAAGTAAGATTTGCTGAAGTTTTGGAGGGTTTTATTTATGCCGAAATTCTACCATACATCTTGTTAAATCTTTCAGAAAAGTCTTCTATGGTTTCATCCTTTTTCCTCCTTAGGGATCCAAATTTTGTAATATAATATGTATGATCCTTGGTATCCCCCCACTGCCTCATGAAAACATCTTAAAGTTCCTCTATCAAAGTAATTGAATTTGCTGGCAACTCTCTGAACCACTTCCTAACCTCCCCATCTAGACTCTGCACAAACACTCTCATCCTTACATATTTTGCTTCAATGTTTTGGTTATCTGCATAACTGAGAAATGCATCCCAGTGTTCCTTAGTTGTTGTCTCACCTTTCCCATTGAACCTAGGGAAGTACTTTTGATAATATCCTCCAGGGAGAGCATTTAAGGGTTTAGGAAGGACTAGTGGAGCATACCTAGCTGCCACCATCCTATCCATCATATCTAATCGAGGTTGCTAAGCTGCCATTGTGAAGCTACTAGGGTTTGATAAAGGAAAATATTTGTTTACTAGAATGATGCTTCGCTGAAAAATACCTTTGCTAGTTTTGAACTGGAACAATGGGATTTTTCTAGTAGATTTATTTTTTGCCTTTTTAAAGGATTGAGGATCAGTAAATATTTGAAAACTGCTAACAGGTATAGAAGGTGTTAACCAGGATGAATCTTGTTTTTCTTCTTTGGAAAATGAGAAGGGTGATAGTAGGTCAAATTGATTAAGGCCACATAAAGCTCAGGATGACTGCGATTTCTTAATTTCCCTAGATTATTTCAATATTTTCTCTAGGTCTGAGACACCCAGGTGTAATGGTGAAGTAGGTATCCTTCTTGTCCCAACCTTCCTAGTAGCCATTGTGAAAACTGTCTGGTGAAAAGTAGTCTAAATTATTTGTTGGTTTTGTCCACCTCTCAAAACCAGTTGAATAATAAAAAACCCAGGGAATGTATGCTTCAGATTCGTCCTCGGCAATGGCACCAAAAATGTTAGTGCCAGACATTGTTCTAGAATACAAGATGAACAAGCCAACACAATCTCTAAAATGAAACAAATTAAAGCTCTCTTTTTGTATTTTTTTTGGTCTGAAATTTTCATAAACAAGAGGGTAACATAAAACAAGCTAAAACATGTACTAAATCATATAAAGATTAGAGACTGAGATGAACCATATATAACAAATAAACCAGAGAGAACAAAGAAAGGGTCTGATTTTCACCCACAACCTACAATCATTTCATGAATAAGACATTATACAAAAAACAAAATTGCACATTGAGTGATTTAACAAATCATAAATGAAACTAGTAATGAAAAATAATAAGGGCTTATTAGTGATATATATCATAATCAGTCTAGAAAATTACATGAGAGTTTGGATCTTAGCTTGACATAGTATCCTTTGAGCCTCCCCTTGCAAAAAATTCAAACCCTGCTACCATCTAATTTCTTTCTTTTATCCTTGTTACATCAGGAAAAATAGTTTCTTAGTTACCTAACTAACTTTAGTTCAGGTTCTCAAAATTGCAAAAACAATTACTTAACTACATAACTAACTTCTAGGTCCAGCTCTCGAAACTTCTACTAAACTGATTATTTTACAAAACATACTATTAACTTTACAAAAATGACTATAGGACACTTGTTAGAAATTATCTTTTAAATATTTTTTGCTGCTTCAGCCAGAAGAGCTATCCCTTCCAGAGCTTGTGATTTTCTTTTGGTTCTTTGTTGCTCAGTTTCCAAGTCTTCAACCCTCCTTGACATTTCTTGATTCTGTTGAGTTAAATCATGGATTTTCTGCTTCAACTCTTCGAATTTTTTTTGAGTCAGCCTCTTCATTTTTAATGCTTCCTTTGAAATCACAATCAACTCCTAATAATGGGTGTTAATATCTTCAATATATTCTCTTAACCTCCTATTTTCCATGACCAAACCTTCATTTGTTTCATTCAGAAAATCAATTTTATAATTGTGTTGTTTTACAGTCTTTTGAATATTTTCATTCTCTGAATCTATGTAGTTTCCTTCTTGAAATGAGAGAGTTTCTTCTGATAATCAAGGAATATCTAGTTTCTTGAAGATTGCCTCGTCATCCTCTTCATGCTACTCTATTACTATTACAGGAACCTTTTGAGACTTATCTTCCTTAATACTGGACTCTTTGGACTGTTCTACAACTGTGTCTTTCACTAGAGAGGATTTCATAGTTATTGAATCTTGTCTCTTACTATTGACTTGCTCAAAATTCATTTCTTCATCTTTTTTCAAATCTTCTTGAGATGATGAATCTTCTATTACAGTAATCTTCTCCTTAGCCAACTTTGGATTCAAAATATTTTTCATATTCAGTTTAATTTGACTCACCCATCATTGCATAAGACCTGCCACGAAACTTTATAGTGGAAATTAGTACACCTTCACTTTTTAATTCAACCATTCACTTTCCTTTAGTTTTTTACAAGGACTCTATATGTTCTCTACTTCAATATCAACTGGAACAGAGGCATCTACCATGTTTTCTTGGATATCATTGAAATCCTGATCAAGATCAATTGATTTCTTTTCTTCTTCATGTTCTAAAACTGCTGCCTGGATTTATTCCACATCTTCATAAATTTCTATGTGGTTATCTTCATCAATCTGTCTTTGCTCTCCACCTACATGTTCTTCGATCTTCTGATCTAAATAATCCACTTAAGTATTCTCTTTTTCTGACTCAACAATGTCTTCCTTCTTCAATAGTTTAACTAGGCTGTGAAGTTTATTCATTTGTCTCTTTTTTGACTGGTTTTCTTTTTCACTATGAAACCCTGACCAGAACAAGAAGTAATCCCATTTTTTACCTTTTTTCTGAAGCACAATACAAATGATCAATTTTATCAGTCCATGATGGAAGATAGATTGTTTGGTATGATCTTGATGTCCCTTTACCCTACTTGACATTTTCTGCAGACTCTTTAGGAAGAAAAAGGGAAGATTCATTTTCGATTCTTGGTTTAGATGCTGTAGAAATCTGATGTGGTACTTAAAGACATAAGAAAATATACCTTCACAAGTTATATAACTCTGTAAAATCTTAATAGGCTCCCTACACTCAGGTTTGAAGTTATGTACATGCACACCCTTTCCCCAATCTACTACAACCTTGGGCAATAGGAAAACCTCTGAATTGAAGGTAAATTGTACTTTTTAAAACCAAAATTCACCCTCATCTGCAATGTATGTTGCTTCAGCTATTAGCTCTCTTGTTAACTCAATTTTAAGGGTATTGAATAGAACTATATCTTTCTCTAACCTTTGGGCAAATCCATATGATACTTCAGAATGATAACCATCATTTTTTTCAAAATACTTAAACCAGCTAGCTTTCTGGAACAATTTTGCACATTCAGGAAATGTTTTAGCCCAACCCATATCAGAAGGCTTGGCCTTGTTGTTTTTTACACTCCTCTTCATCTCTTTGCACTAAACCCTAACTATATATTTCTTTCAAAAAATAGTTTAAACTCTCTCAAAAATATCTCACTACAGCAATAGACTAGAGGCTAAGAAAAATCAGGACCATAACTTGCAATTTCTCACTTTCACTTATCAAAACTAACCCTCTATCAATGCAAATCATGATTTAGTTAACGTTTTATGTATCCGGTTGCATACCTATCACTATGATGATTTGTAATGCTGAAAATACGCTTTCCTATCCTCATTCACATCAGAAAAACCTCCACAATTCCATCTTTGATAGCCACGATTACACTTAGGTCATTTAATAATTTTTTCAAATTAGAAAAGCAAAAGGTGAACCCATGACCTTCTCAGCTTCTAATATGCCCATCAAATTCGTTACTAGCTTTGAACAAACTGTGTGGATTCTCTATCATAAATTCTTAAGAAATTTCCAATCTTCAAGACTTATGACCGCTGCGATTTACTTGCATAATCCTTACTTGATCTTGTACACTTTCCATAATGATTATGAGGTATATACATGTATCGTTTTGTCTTTACAGATGTAAAAACCCCATCATTTGCGATTTTGAACAACCAACGAGAAAATATTATAATTTTTTAAGCACCTCGATTTTCTTGTAGCATTTTAGTTCATGATCCCTCCCTTTTGCGCTACAGGAATCTGCCTAACAAATACTTTTGATAAATGGATCCAAAACAAAGGGTTAAGTAATATGATTCAACTTATATCAAACCTTATGATATATTTTTTTGATTTCTCAGAAAAATATACATCTAATAAGCCCAATAAAAATATAAAACCAACAAAACAAAGTAAATTAAAAAAGAAATGACATGGAATCAAATAAAAATATTCTCATGATTCTAATACCCCAAAACCAAACTCAAAATTAAAAGAAATATGAAAAATAATGATTTAGATATAACATGTAATCTAGAAACAAAACCTAGCTATAACATTTGGCTCTTGCTGCAGGATGAAGTCCTCCTTGTGAGGCTTCAAGAACCTATAGATCAGTGTCTTCTGCCACTAAACTGAACCTATCTGCTACTCTGCAAACCATTCATTGGGCAATGGAGTCTTTATTCAATCTATGTCACACCAAAATATACAATGAAATGACAAGCTTCTTACCCTCAATAGCTGTAAAAGTGTTTGAGGAACCGTCCATTTACTGGATTGGATAATTCCTCACCTTCTAAAGTCTGCAATATGAAGGTATTCTTCTCCAGAATCTTCAGAACTATGAAAGGACCAAACAACAAAATATCAAATTTACGATGCTTACCTTTCTGTTCCTTTCTAGCATCCCACCTCAGTACCATATCTCCATAACAAAAAGTATTCTCTTTTATCCTCTTATCAAACCTTTCGTTAATCTTCCTTCTATGTATTTGAGCATTTTCCTCCACATCTTCACGTTCATGTTGTAATTCAATCAATTCATAAACTCTCCTTTGAATATCACTTGGTTCCTCTAGACTATCTTGAAAGAATTTCATCACTGGAATACCTAGCTGAACTGAAAAGACTAGATCAGTACCATATACTAACTGAAAAGGAGAATTTCCAATTGATTTCTTAGTTGTTATCCTGTCTTCCCACAACGCATATTTTAACATGGAATCCCATGACCTTTTATTTTGACTCAACAACTTCTTGATGGTTTGAATAAGATTCTTATTGGTGGATTCTGCCAACCCATTCCCTTGAGGATAGTAAGGTGTTGAATGCTTTAGGAAAATCCCATTTTGTTCACAAAATGAAACCATAAATTTAGATTTAAAGGCTTTAGAATGATCAGTTAGCAACTTCTTTGGACAACCACACCTGCAAAGAATATTTTCCTGAATAAAACTGATTATAACCTTATTAGTTGCATTTCTAGTTGGAATGGCTTCCACCCATTTGGTGAAAAAATCAGTGGTTGTCAGTATCCATCTATATTGTCCTGAAGATGCAGGGTTTATTTCACCTACGAATTCTAAACCCCTTTGCTAAAAAGGAGCATTGACTGCAATGGGTTTCAATGGTAAAAACAAAGCCTTATGTTTACTAGCAAAATTTTGACAAGGAACACAAGCTCTAATCTACTGATATACATCAGAGAATAGTGAAGGCTAGTAATATCCATACCTCAAAATTTTATAAGCAGTAGCCTTCTAGTATTTGTGTCCCCCACAAGCTCCTTCATGTGATTCTGAAATTACTTCCTTAATCTCTAACTTGTCTAAACATCTGAGCAAAATACCTCCTGGATCCTTCCAACACAACTGTTGATCTACTAAACAATATTTAGTAGATTTTAACTTTAGTGACCTAACTTCCTTTTTGTCTAGATCATGTTCAGTACATTACAAATACAATAAGAAATGAACAATGTCTGCATAACATGTAGATTCTGCATATTGCTCCATAATATTTTCCTTCTCTTGCTTAGCTTTCAATTCTTCGTGTATAGGCTATTCTGTCATCATATGAAGGCCTAAAGCTTCACAGTTTGAATCAGCCAATAAATTTATAGACCTTGTACTTTCACCAGCTTAGTAGGTTTTATTTCTACATCATACTCCATTATCTTAGCAATCCATTTTCCTCGTTTCCCTTCACTATCAGGCTGAGTCAAAATATCTTTAATGGCAGGATTGGGAACATAAGCAATGAATTTTGAATGTAAGACATAAATTCTGAAAAAAATTAATGCTTTTACCCGTGAATAAGATTTTTTCTCCAAGGTACTGTACTTCAACTCTGAATCCCTGAGAGTCTTGCTGAAAAATGCAATTGGTTGCTCCAATCCTTCATCATTTTTCTGTAACAAAACAATTGCTATTGTGTCTTGTGATGCAAAAGAAAAATTCAGAAAATATTTGGAAAAATCAGGGCTCACTGACACTAGTGCTTCTGTAAGAGCTTTCTTTATCTTCTCAAATGAATTATTGGCCTCTGCTGTCCATTTTACTTCTTGATCTTTATTCAACATAGCTCTTATCTATTTTATAGTTTCAACAAAATTTGGTATAAACCAGCGCAGAAAATTAATTTTCCCAATAAAATATTGCACATCCTTCTTAATCCTAGGCAAACTGACTTTTAGAATGGCCTTGACTCTTTCTAGATCAATTTTGATCCCATCAGCTGAAACCAAATTTCCTAGTAGCTTACCTTCCTGCACAGCAAAATGAGACTCTTTGGATTTAGTGACAATCCATACTTTCTGCATTTTAAGAAAGTTTGTTTGAGGTGATTTATATTTTCTTCATCATACTGTGAGAAGACTATAATATCATCTAAGTATATTACAACAAACTTCTCCTTCTCCCCAACAAAGGCTATATCCATAGCCCTTTGAAAGGTGGCCCCAACATTCATCAATCCGAATGGAATTTTTTCATACATGAAGGTACCCTAAGGGGTAGTGAAGGTTGTATTTTCTCAGTCATATGGATGCATTGCAATCTAGTTATACCTGGAAAATCCATCCACCATTGAAATACTTTGAGCACCCACCACTTTCTACAAGATTTGCTCAATTTTTGGTAATGGGTAATTATATTTCAGTGAGGACCTATTTAGATTATGGAAGTCTACACAAAGCCTTATCTCTCCATTCTTTTTCCTGACAGGAACTAAGTTTGCTACCCATGATGAGTATCTAAGAGGAACAATGATTTTTGCATCCAATAATTTTTTAACCTCTTTTTCTATGACAGGAAATAATACAAGATTGATTCTTCTTAGTTTCTGTCTGAATGGTTTTACATTAGGTTTCAGAGGCACTTTATGATGAATAATACTAGTGTCATAAGTTTTTAAATCTTCGTATGACCAAGCAAAAATATCAACATATTCTTTCAATAGTTTAATGTACCTTTTGTCTTTGCTCCACTGAAAGTGCTTTGGAAATCTTCACTATCCTAAGATGCTCCTTTGTACTAATGTTACAGTCCATTACATTCTCTTCTGAGGTCCACATAGCTGGTTTTAATGGAGTGTCATCTTTTGAAAAAATCCTCTCAAGGGTAACTAAACCCTTGGGAATAAAATTACCTTTCAACTCAATAATTTTATGACTAGCAATTTCATTTTCAGCATACTCCTCTGCATTTTCAGTTCCATCATCCTGCTCTTGATCAATTAAATAATTAGATAACTCACCAGTTAATTCTAAAAATATCTTAATCTCCAAGTCATATTCAAAAACCCTCCATTGTTTGATATTATCGGGAACTGAAGTTCTATACTTGACTTCTATAGGATACTTTAAATGAGTTGTTTTTGGAATCTACAAATGAGTGGCTGCTAGAGAAAGTAATCATCAGTTTGGTTATGATATCTGGGAATATAGGAAATGTTAAATAAAATAAAGATATTATCAATCATGTCCCAAACCTCATTCCTATACACTTTCAACAAATAATGTTTTACTTGATATTTGTCCCTTACCTGCTCGACAACTAATTTGGAGTCGCCATAGACAAAAATTTGTTGAATGACCATATCTTTTGCAGCCTTTAATCCCAACAACAATGCATCATATTATGCTGTATTGTTTGTAGTGACAAAATCCAACTTATACATCAAACTTACTGATTCACCACCAGGGGAAATCAATAGAATACCTTCTCCTACTCCCTCCTTGGATGAGGAGCCATCAAAATACATTTGCCACAACTCATATGTTTGTTTTACAGAAAGCTTGACCAATTTTTCCTTCTCCACCTGTAACATACCAGCTATATTTTCATCACTGAAGTGTAACATGCAAGAGCCCAAATCCTTTTCTACAGCATATAAAGGATGATTTGTTGGATTCCTATCATCAGTAACAATTTAATCAAACTACAATTCTCTATACAACCTCCTATTTTCACGTCCAAAAACAAGAATTGTTGAATATGACAAATCCATCTGCAAGGTACCCCCTACCTTCTTATCCCAAGACCTAGAAAGTAACATTCCAAATTTAGGAGCAATATCCGCCACCACAACATCCATGATGACACTCTTCATGTGTAACTGTGTTAAATTTACCACCATATCTTTAATCACTCCCAAAAATTTAACATCCCTATAATCAAAATCATATAAATCTTGATAGGGTTTTGTGATACTTAACCCTAAAGCATCCATAACTGCCATAGGCATCAAATTGTGAGAAGCACCGAAACCAAGAAAACAATTGTGAATCATCTAATCATGAACAACCAATGTTATATAGAAAGGTGGAGATGAAATTGAATCTTTTTCAGTTTTACCAGCGAATGCAGAACCAATGAAAATTCTAGGATGTTCTTCTTGTAGGTTTACTGTATTCGAAGGTATTTGACCAGTTGCTGAACCCATCATCTTTAAAACTGAATTTTTATAACAAGTATTTTTTATTAACTTAGTAAAAGGAATTAGTATTTTAACTTTACATAACTCATTCTCAAAATTAAAATTCTATAGATTTTTATTCACTACTTCAACTTCAATAACATTTTCTGGATTACCCTAATTCTTCCCTTTTTCCTGTGTTTGACTGCCTGATTGTTTAGGAGGAAGAATTGGTTTCTTTCTAGGGTTTTGAGAAACCTACTTTGGTCTTAACCTTAAATCAATAGTCTTCTTATGTTCATACTGACATATCTCTGCTGTTACTTCAAAACCTAAATAATTTTCTGTCTGAAAAAAAATTGCATCATAATATTCAAAATTTAAATAATCTTCTTCAGTTAAAAAACCTTTTTCCAACAGTTCCCCAAAATGATTTATGTCTTGATTTGTGTCTTCAAACTGCTCATCCTCCTCTTCTTCTCCTTCATCAATGAAATTATTTTGGAGTGGTGGTGACACCTTCTGATCTTCAGCTTCTCTTCTCTCCCTTTGTATATCATTATTCCTTCTTTCTTTGGGAATAAACCTAGGTGCAAACTGGCATCTAAACTGATTAGGATTATTAGGGTTTCTTTCCCCTTCTTGAGAAGACCTGTTTGTATTCTTCTCCAATTCCAATTTGGTTAATTTTGATGTTATAATTTTTACTAATTTTTCCATTTCATCAATTCTACTATCAGCTAATTGTGATGTTGAAACTATTGGAGCAGCCTCCTTTTTACCTTTTCTGTCATAAGTTTGTTGATTTGAATTCACTTTCAGTCTATTAGAAGCTAGAATATTGGATTCTACCTCTAATGCTGCTTCTTGCATATTTAATAGACTGACCAGTCTTCTTTCTCTCAGGTGTAAATAAAATTCATGATCGAAAGCATTTGCATAAGTAAGTTTTGCTAAAGTTTTGGAGGGTTTGATTTCTGCCGGAATTCTACCATACATCTTGTTAAATATTTTAGAAAAGTCTTCTATGGTTTCATCCTTTTTCCTCCTTAGGGATCCAAATTCTTTAATATAATATGTATGATCCTTGGTATCCCCCCACTGCCTCATGAAAACATCCTGAAGTTCCTCTATCAAAGTAAGTGAATTTGTTGGGAACTCTCTGAACCACTTCCTAACCTCCCCATCCAGACTCTGCATAAACACTCTCATCCATACATATTTTTGCTTCAATGTTTTGGTTATCTACATAACTGAGAAATGCATCCCAGTGTTCCTCAACTATTGTCTCACCTTTCCCATTGAACCTAGGCAAGTAATTTTGATAATCTCCTCCAGGGAGAGCATTTAAGGGCTGAGGAAAGACTAGTGGAGCATACCTAGATGCCACCATCCTATCCATCATATCTAATGGAGGTTGCTGAGCTGCCATTGTAAAGCTACTAGGGTTTTATAAAGGCAAAGATTTGTTTACTAAACTGGTGCTTGGATGAAAAAGACCTTTGCTAGTTTTGAACTGGAACAATGGGATTTTTCCAGGAGATTGATTTTTTGTCTTTTTAAAAGATTGACGATCAGTAAATATTTGAAAAATGCTTACAGGTATAGAAGGTGTTAACCAAGATGAATCTTGTTTTTCTTCTTTGGAAAATGAGAAGGGTGACAGTAGGGAAAATTGATTAGGGCCAAATAAAGTTGGGGATGACTGTGATTTCTTAATTTTCCTAGCTTCTTTCAATATTTTCTCTGGGTCTGAGACACCCAGGTGTAATGGTGAATTAGGTCTCTTTCTTGTCCCAAACATCCTAGTAGCCATTGTGAAAATTGTCTGGTGAAAAGTAGTCGAAATGATTTACTGGTTTTGTCCACCTCTCAAAACCAATTGAATAATAAAAAACCCATGGAATGTATGCTTCAACTTCATCCCTAACAAAGGCACCAAATATGTTAGTGCCAGAAATTGTTCCATACTACAAGATGAACAATCCAACACAATCTCTAAAATGAAACAAAGTAAAACTGTCTTTTTGTATTATTTTTGGTCTGAAATTTTCATAAAAAAAAGGGTAACATAAAACAAGCTAAAACATGTACTAAATCATATAAATATCAGAGACTGAGATGAACCATATATAACAAATAAACCAGAGAGAACAAAGAAAAGTGACTAAGTTTCACCCACAACCTACAAGCATTTCAAGAATAAGACATTATACAGGAAAAAAAATTGCACATTGAGTGACTTAACAAATCATAAATGAAACCAGTAATGAAAAATAATAAGGGATTATTAGTGATATATATCATAATAAGTCTAGAAAATTACATGAGAGTTTGGATCTTTGCTTGACATAGTAGCTTTTAAGCCTCCCCTTGAAAAAAAATCGAACCCTACTACCATCTAATTTCTTTCTTTTATCCTTGTTACATCCCAAAAAACAATTGCTTAGTTACCTAACTAACTTTAGGTCAAGTTCTTGAAACTGCAAAAACAGTTACTTAACTACATAACTAACTTCTAGGTCTAGCTCTCGAAACTGGAACTAAACTGATTATTTTACAAAATATACTATTAACTTTAAAAAAATTAACTATAGGAAACCTGTCAAAAATGATATTTTAAATATTTTTTGCTGCTTCAGCCAAAAGAGCTATCCCTTCCAGAGCTTGTGATTTTCTTCTGGTTCTTTGTTGCTCAGTTTCCAAGTCATCAACCCTCCTTGACAGTTCTTGATTTTGTTGAGTTAAATCCTTGATTTTCTACTTCAACTCTTTGAATTTGTTTTGAGTCTCCCTCTTCCTTTTTAATGCCTCCTTTGAAATCACAATAAATTCCTGATAACAAGTGTTAATATCTTCAAGATATTCTCTTAACCTCCTATTTTCCATGACCAAACCTTGATTTGTTTCATTCAGAAAATCAATTTGATAATTGTGTTGTTTTATAGTCTTTTGAAGATTTTCATTCTCTGAATCTATGTATTTTCCTTCTTGAAATGAGAGAGTTTCTTCTGATAACCATGGAATATTTAGTTTCTTGAAGATTTCCTCATCATCCTCTTCATGTTGTTCTGTTACTAATATAGGAACCTTTTGATACTTATCTTCGTTAATACTGGACTCTTTGGACTGTTATACAAATGTGTCTTTCACTAGAGAGGATTTCATAGTTACTAAATATTCTCTCTTACTATTGACTTGCTTAGAATTCATGTCTTCATCTTCTTTCAAATCTTCTTGAGATGATGAATCTTCTATTACAGTAATCTTCTCCTTAGCTAACTTTGGATTCAAAATATTTTTCATATTCAGTCTTAAATTATTCTTGGGTCTTGTTTTGGGTCTCCAATTTGACTCACCTATCATTGAATAAGACCTGCCATGAAAATTTATAGTGGAAATTAGTACACCTTCACTTTTTAATTCAACCATTGACTTTCCTTTAGTTTTTTTATTGGGACTATGTATGTTCTCTACTTCAATCTTAGCTAGAATAGAAGCATATGCCATGTTTTCTTGGATATCATTGACATCCTGATCAAGATTAACTGATTTCTTTTCTTCTTCATGTTCTAAAACTGTTGCCTGGACTTCTTCCATATCTTCAAAAATTTCTATCTGGTTATCTTCATCAATCTATCTTTGCTCTCCACCTATAGGTTCTTCGAGCTTCTGAGCTAAAGACTCCACTTGATCATTCTCTTTTGCTGACTCAACAATGTCTTCCTTCTTCAATCTTTTAACCAGGCTGTGAAGTTTATTCATTTGTCTCTTTTTTGCTTGGTCTTCTTTTTCACTCTGAAACCTTGACCAGAACAAGAAGTAGTCCCAAGTTTTACCTATTTTCTGAAGCATAGTACAAATGACTAGTTTTATTAGTCCATGATGGAAGATAGATTTCTTGGTATGATCTTGATGTCCCTTTACTCTACTTGACATTTTCTGCAAGCTCTTTAGGAAGAAAAAGGGAAGATTCATCTTCGATTCTTGGTTTAGATGCTATAGAAATTTGATCTGGTACTTAAATATAGAAACAAATCTACCTTCATAAGTTATAAAACTCCGTAAAATCTTAATAGGCTCCCTCCACTCAGGTTTGAAATTCTGTACATGCACACCCTTGCCCCAATCTGCTACAACCTCAGGAAACAGGAAATCCTCTGAATTGAAGGTAAATGGCACTTTTTAAAACCAAAATTCACCCTCATCTGCAATGTCTGTTGCTCCAGCTATCATCTCTCTTGTTAACTCAATTTTAAGGGTATTGAACATAACTGTATCTTTCTCTGACCCTTGGGCAAATCCATATGATACTTCAGAATGATAACCATCAAATTTTTCAAAATACATAAACCAACCATCTTTTTGGAACAATTTTGCACATTGAGGAAATATTTTAGCCCAACCCATATCAGAAGGCTCAGCCTTGTTGTTTTTTCCACTCCTCTTCATCTCTATGCACTAAACCCTAACTGTATCTTTCTTTCAAAAAATAGTTGAAAATATCTCACTACAACAATAGAATAGAGGCTGAGAAAAATTAGGACCATAACTTGCCATTTCTTAATTGCCCTTATCAAAACTAACCCGCTGTCAATGCAAATCATGATTCAGATAACGTTTTCTGTATTCGGTTGCATACCTGTCACTATGATGATTTGTAATGCTGAAAATATGCTTTCCTGTCCTCATTCACATTAGACAAACCTCCACAATTCCATCTTCGACAACCACGATTACACCTAGGTCATTTAATAAATTTTTCAAATTAGAAAAGCAAAAGGTGAACCCATGATCTTCTCATCTTCTCATACGCCCATCAAATTCGCTACTAGCTTTGAACAAACTCCGTAGATGAGCTATCATAAATGATTAATAAATTTCCAATCTTTAAGACTTAGGACAACTGATATTTACTTGCATAATCCTTTCTTGATCATGTACACTTGTCATAATGATTATGAGGTCTATAAACGTATCATTTTGTCTATACATATGTATAAACCCCATCATTTGCGATTTTGAACAACCAACGAGCTGATATTATAATTTTGTAAGTGCCTCGATTTTCTTGTAGCTCTTTAGTTCATGATCCCTCCCTTTTGCGCTACAGGAATCTTCCTAACAAATATTTTTGACAAATGGCTCCAAAACAAAGGGTTAAGTAATATGATTCAACTTAGATCAAACCTTATGATATACTTTTTTTACTTCTCAGAAACATATACACCTAATAAGCCCATTAAAACTATAAAACCAACAAAATAAAGTAAATTAAAAAATAAATGACACGGAATCAAATAAAAATATGCTGATGATTCTAATACCCCAAAACCAAACTCAAAATTAAAATAAATATGAAAAACAATGCTTTGGAAATAACATGTAATATAGAAACAAAACCTAGCTATAACACATATAAATCTCCTATTATAAATCTCCATGGAAGAAAGTTGTTTTAACATCTAGTTTTTCTAATTCCAAATCAAGCAATGCAACTAGTGCTAACACAATAAGAATAGATACAAGCTTGACAACTGGTGAAAAAATCTCATGATAGTTAATACCTTCCATATGAGAGTAAACTTTTGCGACCAATATGGCTTTGTATATTTCAACCTTACCATCAACTCCTTTCTTCAATTTGAAGACCCACTTACATCCAATAACTTTTCTATATTTGGGGAGTTCAACCAATTCCCATGTCTTGTTTTTCTCTAGAAAATCCATTTCTTCTTTCATTTCCATCTTCCACTTAGAATTGTCAACACAACCAATGCCTTCTTGAAAAGAAGAAGGTTCTTGTAGAAGGGGCCACTTGACCTCTTAAATGTCATCATATTTGTATAATTATATAGTTTAAAAGAGATATTAAAAAATGAGTAGTTGGAGCGGGTACAACTGCTCCAACCTCTCTCATAATGTATAAATAGTAATCAAAGATGAATACTAAGGCAAATTGGACGTCCCTTCCCAAATACTTGTATTTGATGGCTGTGTATGAGCTTTTATTCTATGATTGAATGTGATGTGAAATGCTAGCTTTCAACATCTGGTGACGTTTCCTCCTTCACTCGGATGGGTGATAGCAGCAGCGAGTGGGGTGGCTCAAAGCTCAAGGTCATCGTGAAGATTAAAATATTGCTCGTGTGTTCATGAATCTGAGAAATCTTCTAATACTGCATTGGTAAATTGGAGCCCAAAAATATTGGAGTAGCATTGAGAGAGATACCAAGTCCCTTTGAAGGTTGTGCTGAATATTGTGAGATCATTCTCTGATACAATTTGAAAGGCTATCATGGGATATGAGTTTTGAGCATTGAGAATCCATCATGTGAACTTTGTGGAGCCAAAACCCTATATCCTCCTCCTCATTTGGCACATGAATCTTGAGTAAGTTGTGTAACAAATTGTGCATAAATTCTACCGTTGTTTAGACTTCAAAGAAGTGTCTAGAACCATCGTTGCTAGAAGCACATTGCTCACAAATATAAATAGTGGTTTCTCTACACTCATTCTCTTACATATCACATTTACAAATTTCCCCACATTGATTTTTCCCTTTGAGGAGAGACCATATTGTAGGAGGAACAATAGTTGAGCGTAGTTGTTGTTCATACCATGTGTTTGAAGATTGTTTTGATGTTACGATGACTGTAGATGTTGTTGGAATGAGTTCTAGCAATTAAGATCGTGCACTAAATATTTCTCTTGAAGCTATGATCTGACCTCCATGTTGAAGACTAAAACCAAAAGATAGTTGTCCAGATGCAGTAAGGCTGGGGAAATTCTGATGTTAAGAAGGTTACCCGCCCATTAAAAGTTTCTTTACACAGCCTATAAATTTTAGATACATTGATCTCTTAAAGAATGGATTCATTTACGAAGATAATGAATATTTACGATTTCAAACAACACTTTTTATTATTATCGATCAGTCACCATCAACCAGAGCATCCTCAATGATCTGCACCATCCGACCTCAGATCTATTGACTCGATATCAAATTGGGTTATGTACCCTCAAGTTGTTTTTGGTCCGCATTTTTCATTCAAAAATTGATCATTGTGAGGTGGACACCGGAGCAACAGTTAATTACAATGCATTTCATCCACCATCAAACCCAGAAGCCTATTTGATAGCCAAGTATACCGACTGTTCAAAATGAATGCCGACTGATGGAGACCATCAACTGCTTGTCGTATGAAGTCATTGACCAACCACCGACTAACACACTTGGCCACCGACTTGTTCCACCTGCTTATAAATCATCACATCTGAAGGTCGGGATTCATAGGTCTCAAATATATGATATTTGACAAAGAAGTCTGAGTTTTTATTTTCCCATGACCTACACATTTCATAACACGTTGCAATATATATACTGATGTAATCATTTTTGAAGAGCCCAAATATGGATCAACTAAGAATCCAGATGAGTTGTATGGTATTATTGAACACTTTGTGAAAGGTGGTCATCGGATTGAACTATTTGGAGAAGATCATAATAAGTGCAGAGGTTGTCTTATTGTGGGCAATAAGCTATCATATTCCAATTTTGATAAAGAGAGTTATCTTGAGCACTTCAGAAAAGGGACTAAGGAGAAACAACCAAATAATGAAACGCCTCATGTTGTGGGCAGCGACAATGAGATCGAATATCTTTGGGCATGGTGTGGATGATTATTGCATGAATATCAGCTGATGGAATGACAGAGTAAAATACGTGAATACTGTCATAAAATACTAAATGAATCGAATCTAAAAGATTAGTTCAAGTACTTGTTGGAAGCATACAAATGGTGGATCTAGTGGCAGCACTGGCTCGACTACTTGTCATGTTGAGTTTAAAAAAATAAATAAAAGCATGTCAGGTGATTTTTCTATAAGCATGTCGATTGAGTCATGTTGATTGAGTCATGTCAGTTGAGGCATGTCGGTTGAAGAATATCGGTTAAGTTTTTTTATAAACATGTCGGTTGAGTCTTTATAAGCATGCCGCTTGTGTAAAATGAAAAGCATGTTGGGTCAGTCAGTGTCTTCAATTTGGTCAATGTATAGTAATTCATTTGTAACTTAGGGGTAAATGTTATTTGGTCAATGTGAGCAATTATTTTTTATGTTTGGTTGATATGCTCATTCTAGTCATGTATAGTCGAGTCAATTAAATTTTATGTATTTTAAAAAAACATGTAATTGTGATGACTCGGTCATTATAGTGATGTGATTCTTCTCTAAATATTTTGAAGTCAATAGGGGGTTAAACGTGAGTCTCTTTTGAGGCAAGTGATCCCCTTCATTTTATGTAAATGAAGTTGGTCTCTTGCCAACTATTGTAAATCGAGTCATGTTAAGTTAGTCGAACTACAAGTAGTCGGTCATGACCAAGATCATGCACATGAGAAGACATCAAACACTCTTGCAGGTATTTGAAAAGATGACTATTACATTCAAGAAAATATCATACACCTTCATAGAAAAGCGCTCCAATGAGACATGATGACAATGTACCCCTCATTATCAAAATGCTGAAACTATTCCTAGGTTGTGACTTTGGAAAGCCAGAAGACAGAGAAATGGCATAGAAAGTCAAAGAGCCAAAAGGCCCCGCATTCCTGAACCAATGGAGATGCCGGTCAGATGAGCAAGGGTGAGGCTTTAAACCAAAATACCTTGTTACAGAAAAGAATAGTCGACTGTCGTTGTGAGAGGGTGAGACTTCGATGAACTACTTCCAGATTGAAGATGGAGGCTAAAGAGTAACTAGTCGCAGCAGAGACTTTTACACATGTGTTTTCCTATCATGCTGTCGGCTATTGTGGTTGAGTTACCTATGCATACCAGTATGCATGGTTGATGAACAATGAGGACTAATTCAGCAGTAGCAAAGACCCAAGATGTTGATGCATATTTATTTGTTCTCTTTGGGATGACAAAACGTTTTGTTTGTGAGGGAGATGTATAAGGGGCCACTTGACCTCTTAAATTCCATCATATTTGTATAATTATATAGTTTAAAAGGGATATTAACAAATGAGTAGTTGGATCGGGTACAACCGCTCCAGTCTCTCTCATAATGTATAAATACTAATCAAATATAAATACTAAGGTGGATTGGACATCCCTTCCCAAATACTTGTCTTTGATGGCTGTGTATGAGCATTTACTCTATGCTTGAATGTGATGTGAAATCCTAGCTTTCAATAGTTCTCCATCATCAGTAAATAAAATAGACGAAACAAAATCAGTATACCTCTTAGGAGGATTTCTCTCTCTTAATGATATTCTTGGTGTAGGCTGTGGGATTTCCACATTTTCTTGAATTTATTCATCTTCTATACCTTCTCTCTCATGAGGAACTTATTCTTTTTCCTTTGATTCTTGAGAATATTGGTTCTCCAACTGAACTAGTTGTTTTGATATTACCTATTCATGTTCCAAATAAACTCTTACATTTTTCGGATTTAATCAGAGAATATTCATAAGAAAAATAAATCTCTTCTAATGATGATATTGTCAGTAGTAGGATCCCACAATCTATATCCTTTTGTTACATCATCATATCCAACTAAAATGCACTTTTTTTATCTAGGGTCTAACTTAGAACGCTGATTTTTAGGAGTAAGTGCATAAGCTTCAGAACCAAATATTTTCAAATTCAAATAATCACAGGGATGACCAGTCCATAACTCTTCCATAATCTTACAATCTATTGCCATTGATGGTGATACATTTATTACATAAAAGGTAGTATAAAATACTTCTAACCACAACTCTTACTCCAAATTAACATTTTTAAGCATGCTCCTTGCTCTTTCTAGAAGAGTCTTGTTCATGCGCTTTGCAACACCATTTTGTTAAGGAGGTGCAATAATTTTCCTATGGTTGTGGTAGGAAAATCATTGGGGTAACCATTTTAAACCAATATTTAGACTATATTCTAGCCTATACAGTCAGAGAGAATTCTCTCTTTGTCACAAGGTCATTCACATATACATTTGACTTTAAACAAGCATTCAGAAGGCTAGGTTTTTTAAGGGAAACATGTTTTTAGGGTTTAAAGAGTGTAAGACAGACAAAGATAAAGCATTATTGGGAAATGGAGTCAAAACCTGAAACCTTCAAGGACTTACAACAAATAATGATAAGTGATAACCTTTGTAGTCTGAGGTAAAATAGGTGTTAGTATTCAACAAAATATATTTGAGAGATGGCAAGGGGAAATGAGAAGAAGCCCAATGAGACAGGAGGCACCTATCTGTGGATGAATTTCCTGAAACACCTTAAGCAGAAGAAACAATGAAGGCTGATAACTGAAATGGAGCATATAACAAAGGATGAATTCCATGACATTTATCATAAACATAGAAACAAACACGTTGTATGATGCAGGGAGCGCAAAATAGAGAATGAATTCCTTGCATACAACTAGAAACATGTTAGCATAAGCTACACATACACGAAAACTGAAGCAAACATGGGAAAACAGACTGAACATTGAACGTCATGATGAATCTTAGACATTCAAGGCACACTTTGCATTAATACTCCTAACAAAGGTTGCAGAGCTACAAAACCAATCTTAGAGTTTTCAAAATGAATGTCCCTGTTAGAACCTATGCTAAATTTTGAATATTTGTACATAAGGCATCTGCACTAATCCCCCTTCAAAGGTCTAGACCAGTGAAAAAATGAGGGGTAGGGTCAAAACCTTTTCATATCTTATGACCTATAGGTATGCAGGAAAGGGTTTGAAGTTTCTTGGGAGGCTTATTCCTAAGCCTGAATGTCAAAAATGTAAAAAATACTTAGGCACGACCTTGGAAATGTGCCCAAGTAAGAAAAATATGATCCAAGTTAAAAGAGGACCATAATGGATGGACCTGATGCATCACAGATAAGGTCAAAGAGCCAATTTTTTTTTTCTCCTAAGAGAATCAAAGCAGAAGTGCAGAAGAGGTAAAAATTTGATTATAAAAAGTAGAATCCCAACTTCTACATTTCACAGTCCAAGATCGATGGCTCATAACGTTTCCACCTAGATCAACGGTCTGGAAAAGAACAGTGGGGCAGAGATCGAAAATAGGGAGAGTAAAAGTTTGGTTACAAAAATTCCAACTCCCTATTTTCACCTTCTGTGATCCATGAGAGCGATGATCCAAAGCACTTCCACTCAAATCGATGATGTGGAAAGAAAATGACAGAAGCAGAAAAAGAAAAGAAGTTCGTTCTCGAAAGTTAGAATCCTGACTTTCGCTTTTCGTGATCCACAAGATAGAAAAATGGGAGATTTTTTGCCCAAGATCAACGGTCTGAAAAAGAGCAGAGGGGTGAGATCGAAAGTCAGAAATTATAACAATTTTCCCGTAAAAGGGTGAGCTTCCACCTTCCACGATCTGACAGATCGATGGTCTAGAGCTCTCCTGTTGCTAGGAAAATGCACCTCTTGCTAAAAAGAGTTGTTCCTCTAGGCCTGAATGGTTCAGATCTAGAACAAATGAGTGATAATAGAGATGGAATACTTCCCCTAGAGCTTGTAGATATCTGGAATGAACACTTTAGCTACTCTGTAGTGTGATGTAGTTGTCTCCTATGGTGATGAATCTCCATGGATGTATCTGCACAAACACATCAAACAAACAAGCAAGATCAAAGGTAACAAAACATAGTCTACAGTTCTATATTAGTGACTAAGGAATCCAATAGTAAAATGAATGATTGCAACATAACACCATTTTATGGGAAAGGAACCAACTTTGCATTAAAAACGAAGAAGAAATCTTACAACCATTTCCTTAGTGTTGTGATTCTCCTTCACATGCCATGCCTTATCCTCAAAAGCTCAAACTTTCTCCTTCAATGATCACCCTAGATTTGGCCAGAACCTTAGTGCAGCAACATAACCTTTCTCTCTCTCAACCATATGGTATGAGCTAGGTTTTACAAGTCTTGGGATGATAGGGATGGTTGAGAAAATGGTGGGTGATATGGAAGTGAGATCCTACTATTGGGGACCTCGAGTCCAAGTGGTCCATAGGAGTAGGAATGAGGGTGCCACAAAGTCTTCCTTCGGGAAGCTTCACAAATATTCTCCTTTTCTATTTTAAACTCGAGCACCACTTTTCTTCCATGCAAACAGAGTGTTACCAGGGTGGAACTACTCTTTAATCAAGGGGCATAGGTGGTGGTACCACTTATTGTCAAGAGACAACGAGTGTTATTGAAGAGGGTAATGCCTTTTGCATTAAGGGAAAAGGCGGTGCTGGACTCAAATATGGAAAATAGGAGTCTCAGCCAATGTCCAACTTCACAATTTGGGATTTGAGGGAAGTTTCTAATGTTTTAGGCCTCAACACATGATGCTGACAAGATTTATGTGTAACAAAATTCCCCCCAAAGCATGAAGCTAGAGGGATACGATAGGCGAGAGCTTTGAAAGAGCAAGTTATCACTTTGAGGCAAGAAATCGCTTGATCGGAGATCATCATCAACTAGGATTCTACAATACATCAATACTTTTGACTCATATCCAAATGTCTCCTCATCATGGCTGCATACCAGTACAAGGCAGATCCATGAGAGAGATGAACATACATGGCTACTAGAATACAACGTAGATCCATGCAAAGAAGACTCAAACTTGGACATAGCTATTAGACATACAATGTATATCTATGTCAAATGGACACAAATTTGAGCACAACCATGACCATACAAATGTGGATCCATGCTAGGACTTATACAAAATACTCCATCGCAACCTAGGGAAAGAAATGAGTGCTTAACAAGTACCCAGGGTCTTCATCTCGTCTTCCATAAAGTACGATTCTATCCATGTGATTACAATGTCTTGATGCCGAACATGGTAGAAACCACTTTATTACCATCCAATGATGAGAACTATTAACTAGTGCGAGGGAGATCACTGTTGATGTTAATGATTCCCAAGGTACCCTAGTACAATCTCATAAGTGTGAATATATGATTTGATGTTGAACACTCAGTTGAATCTTTCGATCAAAGGTCAAGGATGTAAACCTATGTCAAGAGTGAGAGAATATGTCATTAATGTATACATGTCTCAAGGTACTATCTTTTTGTTTCTAAGACTAATTCCTGGATGATGATATGATGTCGATAGGAATAGTCTCATTGAAGAAGGGCCATGATGAATCCCACATCAAAAACACAAAACTTGGAACAAAGTTCTAGAATTTTGAATAGGATGTAACCATAGGGCTCACTCAAAATGTATTGTCAGAAATTTTGTTTTGACTGTAGAGGTAAACTTTCAATTTTCTTTAAACATTGGGTAGCACGACCGAAGACTTGGCAGCATTGACTTAGACCAGATGGATACCAAGACATAATGCGGTAGTAAATGATGCATTCTTTGAAATACTCAAAGGAGTGACATGACTCATGAAAGTGGACCGACTTGGAAGCAAGTTGAATACCCAATTGACTGAATGAAATGCAGATAAGTGCCATGTTCAAAGGTGACTAGTAACTTCCATTTATTTGCAAAATGAAATAGTTCCCTTCCATTAATTTCCCCATCATGATTGATGAGTGCCTCTTTTCATTTTTACTAGTCCAAAGAGGGTAAAAAACACTTGTTGTAGCTTATCCTGATATAAGTCCATTCTCATATATTTCATGAACCTAAGAAAGGAGGGGTTCATTCCCAAAAGAGGGTCTCTCAGTGTTTAGTTTAACGAGTCCATTGAAAGTTAAATCAGCACCGTTCATGTTTAGAGAGTCTAAACAAAGATGAAATAAGAATACAAAGGGTCCTTTTTTATACAATTTAGTCTCTGGGGCCTGAAAAAGTATAAAATAATACCCAAGAGAACTCTTCCAGTCATGATTGGTTGGAGCACTCCTTTTTCTAACTAGTCAATCCGAACCGAAAAAGGGGTAAACTATCATCGAAAAGATGACTCTTCAAGTAATTTTATGAGCATCATAATGACAAGTTCACTCGACAATCTTTTCACATTTAAGAAGTCCAAAAAGAGTTTAAAGAAGACTACATTAGGTTTCTTTTCACAATGAATGGGTTTAACGAGCTTGAAAAAAAGCAAAAATGACTTAGAACTTTGATACTAGGTTTAAAGAGCACGATTGAAGTATCGAAATTAGTGCTCTATGATTTTGTCCATTTTATGGAAGTATGAAAAAGTAAAAAATGAACTTACCCATAGCCAATACTATTCACTTTTATCCTTGCAAAACTTTTAAAAATACTATTAGCTCCCCCAAAAAAATATTAAAATTGACTTTCATGGCTATGGAAAAGGACATTTTAAATGAAATAATTAAAATATTAAAATAATGCCAGAAAAGCCTAGAATATCTCATATAAAAGTCAAAGGAATAGTAAAAAATTTTCATTTTACCATTTACTAGGTTTGGAGAGCTACTTGGAGCAATTGTGTGCATATTTATGGTGGAGATTCCAAAGCCGTTACCCTTGTGATTTTCGATCCGTCTGTCCTAGGTAGGAGATAAAACCATTCTCATCATTCCTATGGTTAAATTTTTTCTTTTCCAGTGCATTTCACTGAGTTTTGGGGATTTTTACTCAAAGGTAAAAATCGTATCCCGGGTAGCGCGCTCCTCCTTTGTGGAAAAAAAGGTGCCCATGGAAAACCATGTTTTTTACACTTGCACAGGAAGTGGCACCACTCTATCTCAAGGAGATAGAAGAAGTGCCACTAAGCACACCCAAAAGATGGATTCCCTAGCAAAAATAATGATCTTGAAGTATTTTAAAAGGTTGATTATGTGTCTTAATGCTTCAATTTTAGTTTTTGGCAGGTCATTTTAGTCAAAATGGTGGTGTGGAAAGAAAGACAACATGAGGACGATGATTCCAGTGCTGGGGTAGATGTGGCTTCTATAGCTTCTTTACGGGGTTGTGGCCTTTTGAAATTATTCCATGCTCCCAGTATGATATCTCATGTAAAACTACTGGAATACATTTTGCGAATGTGGAACCCAGAACAACAATACTTTGAGGTGGGGGCCCACATCTTATAGTGGAGGTGGAAGATATTTATTTCTTATCGGATTATCTAGGAGTGGAGAACCAATATCATTGATAGGTTCCCTAGGGGGAGACATCACGACACAAGAACGCATAGTTTGCCACTGTTTTCCAGGCACTAAGATGTATGGGAAAAAGTTCCCAATCAAGGAAGTGATGCATTTGCCTCTTCAAACAGTACTATTCACTATAAAGAGGGTTGTTGGGAGCCAAGGGGCTCATCAAGCTTCCCTGGTGCACATGTTGTATTCCCTGGAGGATATGGCACCTGTTGTTTTTAATTGGGCTGAGGCATTGCTAAGTGTGTTCAAGGATCAACTGAATAAGTGTCGGTAGGGAGAGTTAAAAAATTTTGGTTATGGGAATATCTTGGCATGTTTATTTTTCGAGCGGGTACCTCTCCTAAGGCCATAGATGGTTTTCACCGAGATGAGAGCTTGATACCCCCGCATGTTGCAGTGGGTAGATATCATAGCTCGTACTGGAGGTGGTGGGGGCAAGGTAAAGTATGGGAACCCATTTTTCTGTTGGTTGGACGACCAAATCCTCATGATTGAGGATTATTCCTATGCTGGGACCGAATTTGTAACAAATATAAAATAAAATATTATTTAGATTAGTTAATTATCTTATGAAAGGGTGTAACCCTTCAGTTTACACGCTCAAAGCCTATAAAGGTGAGCTTCCCTTGTAATTATTAAATCATCCAATATATTATTATTATTCATATTCTTATTAAAATGATAGTCGGATTCGACTAATGGACAACCGGACTTAGTTGCTCCATTTGGTATCAGAGCTTGGATTCAGTTCCTTCAACCTGAGCTAGGATTCAGATCCTCCATCACTAATCTTGGATTCGTCTTCTCCCACTTGAGCTCGGTTTCAACTCATCTCACACCACCTCTTCCACTCACATCTCTCATCAAACACTTACTTAAAAAACAAAAAAACAAAAAAAAAACTCTCTGTGCACTCTTTCTCCCATCATGCCCCGCTCCTCACTCTTCCTCGGCACCTCCATCTCCTTTCCTACCACCCTTCTATATCCTTTCTTCGATGCTTCCCAACAAAAATCCCTTATCACACCTCCGCTACTCCAGTCTTCTCCTCCCATGCGCATTACAGTTCCCCCACATCACTTGCGCACCACTCTGTTGCACCCTTCACCCTCATGTGCTTCAAACTCTCCTCTTGGCTCCGCTCCTCACCCTCCCCCTCGCACCTCCTGCGTGTTCCACCCCCATCCCCCAACTGCTCCAATATTCACCCCGCGTGATCCACCCCCACGCGCTCCAACCAACTGCTCCACACCGGCACTCCTTCACTCCCACTTCAATCTCCTCCCACTCCCTGCACATGCCTCTACCCCCTTCATCCACAAGCCTTCCTCTCCAATCATCACCTCTGCATTGTCCTCCACAGCGACCACCTCAACCAAGCCGTCGCTCCGCCTCCTCCTCCTAAACCTTCAACACAAAAAAAAACAATATATTATAATATAATATTGTAATATATTAATTATAATATATTTAAAAAAAATCAAATATTGTATTTATTATAATATAAATAATATTATAATATTTGTAAATATATATAATTTATAAAATATATATATATATATATATATATATA